>CAUYON010196788.1:0-12414 GCA_963573935.1 Arctocebus calabarensis
TATATAGTGATCAAGAAAATGCCATGAAGGCTATCTGTAACAGTACGATCAAAATATTTCTGATTGTATATGAAGCACATTCTGCCCTATGATTGCACCAATGTACACAATTATGATTTAATAAAATTATTAAAAAAAACATAAACTAAGACTCATTTAATTGCCTCGTTTGATTTTGTAAGCAATTAAATGAATGCAGCTTTCATTGTACACCTGAGGTTTCTGAGTCATTCTTAAGTATTTCCAGTATTTTTCCCTGCCCCATCCTAGAGTTATCAAATCTGGCAATTGGAAATGAATGGTCCTCATGAGAGCTACATCAGAAAGGAGTGTCCACTGCTGATTGCCAAGAAAAGACATGCTGGCTTCTGCCATTGCTATCAGCAATTCCAGGAACTGCAGGGGGCCCAGGCAAAGAAACCTCGCAGCCAAGAAGCCTTTGACTCCACCTCAGCCTCATTCTTCCCTCACTCATCTCCAGCTCAGGCCTAGGAAACTTCATTCTCATGCACGAGCATGATTTTTCAGAGGACTAGGACATTAGGGTATCTCACCACTATTTCAAGAGGAAAGGTGTTTAGGGAGGCAGAGGTATTTATGTATTTGGGAGGGTGTTTCGGGAGTTATATGGAGCTAACACAGGTTCAATCATTCACCAGGCATTGGTGTGACATGGGGAAGTCTCTGCCATCCTGGAGCCTCAGTTTCTTTATCTGATTGTGGCCATATTCCTATTTAGCCAGAGAGCTGTTCTAGGCATTAGTGAGAACAGATGTAAAATATGCAATACTGTATGAATGCACAACTACGCATACTTTATATTGTACATATCTGGAGGAAGGAGAAAGGGAATGGGGAGGAGGAAATCTCATGGGCCATCATAAGAAGTTTGGCTCATGGCAGGAGTGGTGGGAGTATGCAGTGCTTATAGATTCCTCATCAGGCAACGCAGAACCAGAGAGTGGATACCCTTGTCCAAACTGCTTTTTCTCTCCTCTCCAACCCCCTGCTGTTAAACCTCTTGCCCCCTTCTGGCTCCTACATGGGGTTGTGTCAGCTGGAATGCTTTTTGAGATCATTGAGTGTAACCCCCAGGCAGTTATTTCACAGTTGTTCAAAGATCCCACCATTTATTTTAGCCTGTTCACATAAACTGAATGAAGCGGGTCTAATGGTCGAGGGATAGGATAGCGGGTGGTAGGAATTCTTATGGGAAAGGGATGATGAGAGTTTCTGGCACTTATTTCGTTCTGTGTTTGCCAGACAGAAAATAGACCGAAAAAAAAAATTCCAATCTAAGTGGCAGAAAATATCCAAAGTTGTTTTGAAATGAAGTCCAGACCTGAAGGAAATAATTTTGCCACTTTGAACAATGTTATTATTTTATGATCCAACAAACAAAAGATGCTCCAAAAGGCTTTGGTTTTGACCAAAATTGTATCAAAACTTCTGAGTATTAACCAGTTGAAGTAGGATTTCTGTTGTCTTTGTATAATGAGTGCATCTGTTGTTCCTGTCTCAGGAATGTAGAGGGCTGTCTGGAAAGTATCCAGGCAAGCATGTCTCTATGGTTCATAGTACATAGCTACTCTCTGGACAGCACTTGTAAATAAAAAGCTGTGTCTTGATAACTACTTTCCTGTCCACTTGAGTTCACTAACCATTATTGTCATTTTTATAGATTACATGGTTATATATAGCTTATTTAATATTCTTTAGTTTTAACAAAAATGTTTAATATCTAAAATTGCTTACCCAAAAGATGATAAAAAGCAGTAAGTGGATTTCTAGGATTAAGGAGTTAAGGACATTAAAAAAAAATCTGTTATACTCTTGTGAAATATCTATGAGTTGGTGTATTTTTTATAAATCACTATTCTGATCTTACAGAAATGACTATTCAGTGCATATGTAGACAATATGCATATATAGTAGTAATAATAAAGTACCTCTTGATTAAATGACAATTATTGCTACAGTTATGTGTGCTTGCTGTCATAATAATTGAGTCTCCAAACATGTAATCATTCTGGTATTAAAGAATGTAAATTTCTGGCCGGGCACAGTGGTTCATGCCTGTAATCCTAGCACTCTGGGAGGCTGAGATAGGTAGATTGCTTGAGCTCAGGAGTTTGAGACCAACCTGAGCAAGAGTGAGATCCTGTCTTTACAAAAAATAGAAAAGTTAGTTGGGTGATGTGGTAGCACCTATAATCCCAGCTACTTGGGTGGCTGAGGAAGGAGGATCGCATGAGCCCAGGAGTTTGAGGTTTCTGTGAGCTAAGATACCAGGGCACTCTATCCAGGGTGGCAGAGTGAGACTCTGTTGGAAATAAAAAAAAAAATTAATTTCTCACTGGTATAAAATCCAAATTAGGAAATCTTAACCTACAGCTGATATTATACTGAATGGTCTAAAACTAAAAGCTTTTCTACTTAGAACTGAAACCTTAGACAACCTCTAAGGTTGTCTTCTATCACCACTTCTATTTAACATAGTGCTGGACATTCTAGTCAATAGAATTAGGCAAGAGAAGGAAATAAAGGGGACAGAGGAGTCAAACTCTTGCTGTTTGCCAAAAATATGATCTTACTAAGAGAGCCATAAGACTCTTCCACGAGACTCTTCTAAGTGATCAAAAAATACAGTAATATCTCAGGATATAAAATCAGTGTCCATAAATCAATAGCCTTATATATGCCAATAACAGCCAAGTTGAGAAGCTAATCAAGGACACAATTCCCTGCACAGTATCTTCAGAAAAAAAAAAAAAAAAGAAATACCTAGGAATATACCTAACAAAACAGGTGAAGAAACTTTATAAAGAAAATTACGAAACCCTAAGATAAGAAATAGCAGAAGATATTAACAAATGGAAGAACATATCATGCTGAAGGTTGAGAAGAATCATCATTGTTAAAATGTCTATACTTCCCAAAGCAATCTATAGATTCAATGCAATCCCCATTAAAATACCAACATTATAGTTTCAAGATTTGAAAAAAATAATTCTTCATTTTGTATGGAACCAGAAAAAAACCCTGTTAGCCAAGGTAATTCTCAGTAATAAAAACAAAGCCGGAGGCATTACCCTACCAGACTTCAGGCTATTCTACAAGGTCATAGTGATCAAAACAGCGTAGTATTGGCACAAAAGTAGAAACATATAAATTTGGAACCGAATAGAAAACCATGAGATGAAACTAACCTCTTTCAGCCACCTGATCTTTGATAAACCAAACAAGAAAATACACTGGAGAAAAGAACCCCTGTTCAATAAATTGCACTGGGGAAACTGGATAAACACATGTAACAGACTGAAACTGGACCCACACCTCTCACCACTTACAAAAATTGATTCAAGATGGATAAAAGACTTAAATCTAAGACATGAAATAGTAAAAATTCTCAAAGAAAGTATGAGGAAAACATTTGAAGATATTGGCCTGGGGAAAGATTTTATGAAGACTTCTGTGGCAATTGCAACAACAAAAATAAACAAATGGGACTTAATTAAACTGAACAGCTTCTGTCCAGGTAAAGCAGCAGTTCTCAAACTATGGGTCGTGACTCCTTTGTTCCATTTGTAACAACGGGGCAATTAGGAAGGTTGAGAACCACTGAGCCAAAGAGATGACAATCAAGGCAAATAGACAACCTTCAGAATGGGAAAAGATATTTGCATATTATGAATCAGACAAAAGATTTAAAATTAGGATCTATAGGGAATTCAAATTTATCTACAAAAAGACCCAACAATCCCTTATATCACTGGGCAAGAGGTATGAATAGAACCTTCTCTAAAGAAAAGAGACAAATGCCTAACAAACATTTAAAAAAATGCTTACCATCCCTAATCATCAGAGAAATGCAAATCAAAACCACCTTGAGATATCACCTAACCTCAGTGAGAATGGCCCACATCTCAAAGTCTCAAAGCTGCAGATGCTGACATGGATGTAGAGAGAAGGGAACACTTACAGTGCTGGTGTAACTGCAAGCTAATATCAGCTTTTTGGAAGTATGGAGACTCCTCAAAGAACGCAAATTAGACCTCTGTTTGATCCTGAACTCCCATCACTGGGCATCTACTCAGAAGAAAAAAATTATTTTATCATAAGGACTTTTGCACTAGACTGTTTATTGTAGTTCAATTTGTAATCGCCAAAATGTGAAAACAACCCAAATGCCCACCAACCCAGGAATGAATTAAGAAGCTATGGTTAATGTAAACCATGGAATACTATTCAGAGGCAGACTTTACATCTTTTGTATTAACCTGGGTTGAGATGGAAGGCATTCTTCTTAGTAAAGCATCACACGAATGGAGAAATAAAAATCTAATGTACTCAATTCTAAGATGAAGGCAGTAGATGACCTAATACATGATGGGTGATAGGGGAATGAGGGAGCTGGAAGAGGGGAGCTGGGACAGGGTTGGGGGTCACGATGTATTGCACACCTCTCAGGGGCTGGACACATAAGAGGGACTTTACCAATAAATCCAATCAGTGTAACTTAATTCTTTGTACTCTCAATGAATCCCAAACAATGAAGAAAAACAACAAAATTAGGAAATCTTGATAGAAGAAGGAGCTTTCTTCTAAACTGTGATTGGGGACCCAGGTTTTTTCCATTTTGGGTCTGTTTTATCTTCAACAATGTTTTTCCAGATTGCTTTGTTTATCAAGTCAGTGAAAAAGGAGAGAGTGTTGAGGATCATAGGGACAGGTTTTTAATGGACCACGAACATTCTGTTGGCCAGAACACAAGCTGCATCTCTGGGAAGAAGGGGAAGCAGGTCTGATGAGGAGCAGGTCAGACTCTGCTGTACAGTCTTTGAACAGTGCCTTGCCTTGCACTTTGTTAGCTCTCAGAGAATGCTGGCTACTATTATATCATACTGAACACCAACTCACAATTTTCATAACATTATATGTATTTTAGGTAACGTGAAGTGTAGAACATATTTGGTAAGTGTGTGCCATATAGAGAATTGAGACTAGTCATCTAGACTTCTGTTTGGAGAGGGTGCTCATAATCTGTTCCTTAGACTAAATTCAAGCTTAAGGTAATGGGATTTTTAGAGTAACCATGTACATTCAGGCCTGAGTTGTATGATGTGAAAAATGTGTAGATGTGACTGAGTCAATATGAGCTATTAAGAATTAACTGTGTAAAATTATTACTCTTTTAAAACATAGTTTGAGACAGATAATCTTTGTGCAATATATCCCTTAAAGAATAAAATGATTCTTAAAGATTGGGAGAACATTTTTAATGTCTTTTATTCATTTCCCTCAGATTCTATGAATGAAAATATTACTCATAGAAACTTTATCCATCCATCCATCCATCCATCCATCCATCCATCCATCCATCCATCTAAATGAATCTTACCAGAAAGGGTTCATGTACTTAGATACTTTTCTTTCAAAGGATAGAAGTCATTTCAGAACTGGAGAGTTTGTATTGTATCTAGCAGGAGTTGGCAAACATTTTCTGTAAAACGCTATGTAATAAATATTTTAAGCTTTGCATTGATACAGTCTCTGTCACAGCTACTTGGTTACACTGTTTTAGTGTGAAAACAGCTATAGACAATATGTAAACTAATGATCATGGATGTGTTCCAATAAAACTTTATTTACAAACACAGTCACCTGAATTTGGTCCATCAGCTGCAGTTTGCTGACTCTCAGTGTAGAATATTCAGTACTTTCTAAAAGATTATGTTTTCTGATTTTATATTAGATCTTTTTGACATTTATGAAGCTGATTTCTCTCTATAGAGTTTGGAATTTTGTTTTTGCTTTGATTTTTGGTGGGAGAAATGACAATGATCTAAGATAACATTGGCTAATGCATTGTGTCTTTTGTCATCGGCATTAATGAAGCTATAAATCATAATTGTGTTGGCATGTTTTGTTAGATCACAGGCCCATAAATGCTACTGGTTACCCAGAGAAAAACTCTCTAATCAAAGCACTGGGACAGAGGGCTTTAGCAACTGCTAAAGGAGGATGCATGAACCTTTGTAATAAATGTTAGTCTTTAATGAAACTTAGCTGTGGTAGTTGCTTAATTTTTCTTCTTATATATAGAGGGAATTTAATTTTCTTACTTCAAACATTTTTGTTCTGTAAGACTCTGGGTACCATCAATCATTTTATTCATTATTTAATGTTCTCAAGCCACGTAGGAGATCATTTCCTAAAATATTTTTGTCAGTAAGCAGTATTAAAAAAAACCAAAAATACCTTCCAAACATCGAGTACCTGGAAGAGGCATACAAGGAGATCTAGTTAGCTGATGTAGATGGGAGCAACTTTACTGTTCACTGAATTCAGATGAAGTAATCTGTAACCAGTGGGAACCACGGGATATAGAGTGTTCTTTAAGTAAGGAGATTTTGAACTGTGACACCTCCGGCATTTGCTTATGCAACAGAAAGAAACTTTCTTATGCAACAGAAAGAAACTTTAGGTCCACCTTGCAGTGGGGTTGGGAAATATCCCTTTCGGCCCTTGGACCAGGTCTTTCTGACAAGTAGTATAGAAGAGAAGAAGGGAAAGGGACACTGCCTCTTAGTTGGCTCTTTTGTAGTCTTTGAACTATTGCTTCTTGCTTTTTTTTTAAGACTAACACTGACCAGACCCTGATGACTCAAGCAAAAGGCATCCAAATTCTGGCTTCTCATGAAAAACTTGCATGCATTCTGTCAATATTACCTCTTCCAGTCCCCTACTTAGCATCTTCCTTGGAAAGTTTACCCCACTCCTTCTTATGCCCAAGGTCCCCATCAAGAGTTTTAGAACATCCACTTGGCTGAAGAAATTCTTGATATTCCAAGTAGATTGCAGAGTATTCCACCACCAGTCCCATGTTAACCCTGCCATCGCCCTCAAACTGTCTTCTTCTCCTGTTCAAACAAGCACAATGGGCAAATCCACAGACATGTGAAGCCACTGTGAAAAGAGCTTCTAGTGTCCCTTTCTTGTGGGCACCTCCAATCTCTTATAGTCTCTCCAACACTGGTTTGAGGGAGGCACCTTCTCTTTGCTACTGGCAGAAGAAAGAAGAAGCCTTCATCAAGAGCTATGATGACTCCTGGGCAATTGGAGAGTCCCATTCAACATACTGCTTCTGTACATTGGAATAGGGTGATGGTGGTAATAAGGGATAAATGTGGATGGATTAGAAACATTTAGAAGATAATGTTTTGTAGGACTTGGTGTTCAGATTATATTAGATAAAGGAGGTAAAGGGGAATGGTATGAGAGAGAAGGAGAATATATTAAGGATTGGATCAGGAGTCTATGCATCACAAATTCAGTTTTTGTATGTTGACCTATAGGTTGCATGCAGGCATTCTGATGGAAATAGCACATTGGCAATTAGTTCCATGAGTCTGGACTATAGAAGCTAGGGTCTGAAGTAGATAGAAATTGGAGTCCTGTTTATAAAATCTCCCCATGAGATGGTGCAGGATGAAATGAAGAGAGTACTTAGCACTGATCTTTGAGTGTCTAGCATTCTGGCATTTAACGGTTGAGTGGATAGGAATATACATCCCCCCAAAGAATGAGAAGGAACCATCATGGAGAAGAAGGAAATTTGGGAAGTGGTTTCCAAGGTGGACAAGGTGCTTAAATCTGTGAGAAGTGCTGAGATGAAGAGTCAGTGCCTGAAGAGTGATTTGTGGTCATTCTATTTATGTTGCTCCTACTGATGCATGAGGCCACTAACCAGATGGAAATGCAAATAGAAATGGAAGCCTCCTGAAACTCTTTTCTTGTGGATTCATTTGACATGTTCATGTTGCTAAATAAAAATTTATTTCAGCAATTTGCTTCCCATGTGTGGTATAATCAGTTCCAGAGAGACTTCATTTATCATAAATGCAATGTATTATGTATCATAAGGAAAACATTATAAACAGAGAAATTGTCCTAATAAGGAACATCATTTCATTCTTTATAGATTTTTTCCCCATCTTTGTGAGTGTGTACGAGAGTGATTCTCTTTTAAGAACCAATATTAAAAAAAAAAAAAAAGAACCAATATTACTCATTTTTTTTCTCTAAGATTTTCTTATGATAACTTATGCTGTGGTCAGAGTTAATGATCAAATCTCAGGATGATGTTTAAATAACTAAATTGTGTGAAGCTTATTGTAGAAAGAGCATTAACAGCTGTTTTTCATTTTCTTGATAGAAACAAGAATGCAGCTTCATCTTAAGACATAGAAACTTGGGTAGCAACAAAGTAGAACTGTGGCCTAGAACAGAGCGAATGACTGTGGTTCCTAGAGCACAGAGTGAAACACAGCTTAAATGATCTGGGGACTTCTGGGGCATGCTTTTGGCTCTCTGGGAGCATTTCTAAAAGTGTGGCTTTCTTTTGCAATTAACATAGTTCTTCTCTTCAATTTAAATGTCTTGTCCACCTTGCAGCTGGCAAGCTTTCAAACATGAATAACCAGATGTAATGCTTTATTTGCCACAACCCTTCTATTTCAATCCTCCATTCAATAGTCCATAGAGTATTTCAATACTCCATGCAGGAAAACCACAATCTCCAAATACAGCCTGTGTGTTGCTGGGTCAGAGTTTACTCTAAATCTTTGGAAGATCTAGCTCAGGTGTTGCTTCTGCCATGAAACCTTCCCGAGTATTGAAGCCTCTTGAATAATCTTAAAATAATAGTCTCTCCTTCGTCCTAACTTCATTGGCCTCTCTTGAAATACCAATTATTTAAAAACTTCTTTATCCATTACATAATTATCTATTGACTGTCCATATTTATCCCAGGTGCTAGGGATAAAGCAGATCTTGCTTTTATGGAGTCTGCATTCTTGTGGCAGTGTAGAGGTCAAGACAGCATGTATTAGGGCCAGCCTTCCTGGGTTTGTATCCAGAAGCCCCCACACTATACTCCATGGTTGAACTAATGTACACAGCTATGATTCAATTAAAAAAAAATCACTTTGTAACCATGTAACCTTTTAGAAAATTTCATGTTTCACTCGAAACCTGGAAATAAATTGCAACTGTAAGAAGCAAATACTTCTGATTTTGGCTGCCATGCATCCTGATTAGAATGGTCTGTGAACATCTTCCACTCTTCCCTTGGGCATAGAACCAGGCTGTTGCCACAACCATAGACCTGGGTACTCAGAGAAGTGCCTGACATAGAGTCCATACTTGATAAATGCTGGCTACTGTTATTGTAAAAAAAAGTAAATGAGCACAAAGGAGGGGCTAGGAGAGAGAGGGGGATTATTTAAGAATTCTGAGGAAATGCTGTTTGTACCCAAATCGTAACATCGAATAGGATTTAGCAAGTGTAGAATTTGGGGTGGGACACATTTACGGTGAATACAGAAGACAAAGGAAACACGTTTGGAAGCCTGAGGATGAGAAAGAACCTAGGTTTGAGGAACTGGATGCCCTCTTACAGTTCTGCATAACATAATATAAAGAAAATACATATATGTGTCACTTCTGTGCTTATTCTTCCTCTGTGGAGTGATCAGAGACCCGATTTCAGATGCATGGAATACAACATAGTGCAGCTGCCACCTCCCAGTCCCTCAAGTAAACAGGGAAAGCAGAGGCTCCTGCTAAAATGCTGGTAGTCAGAGTGAGAGTTAAGCCCCTCAGGACTGTGGGATTGAATTGTCATTGCAGCTTTACCTGCCTACCTTTGTCCTTTGGGGCTGCTAAAACAAAATACCTTAAACTAGGGAGCTTAAAAACAGCAGGAATTTATTCCTGACCATTCTAGAGGCCGGTAAATCCTTAACCAAGGTGCCAGAAGATCAGATGCCTGGTGAGGGCTTACTCTCTGGTGATAGATGGTGCCTTCTTGCTGTGTCCTCTCATCTAAGTAGAAGGGGACAAAGCTCCTTTGGCCCTCTTTTATGGAGAAAGTAATCCCATTCTTCTTTTTTTTTTTTTTAATTAAGTCATAGCTGTGAACATTAGTGCAATCAAGGGGTACAATGTGCTGGTTTCATATACATTCTGAAATATTTTCATCAAACTGTTTAACATAGCCTTCATGGCATTTTCTTAGTTATTGTATGAAGACATTTGTATTCTGCATTTAGTAAGTTTTGCCTGTACCCTTCAAGGATGCACCGTAGGTGTGGCCCCACCAATTACCCTCCCTCCACCCAGCCTCCACCCAGCCTCCACCTTTCCCTCCCTTCTCTTGCCCTTTTCTCCATATTTTTGTGCTATAATTGGGTTATAGCCTTCATATGAAAGCTATAAATTAGTTTCATAGTAGGCCTGAGTACATTAGATACTTTTTCTTCCATTCCTGAGATACTTTGCTGAGAAGAATATGTTCCAGCTCCATCCATGTAAACATGAAAGAGGTAAAGTCTCCATCTTTCCTTAAGGCTGCATAATATTCCATGGTATACATGCACCACAATTTATTAATCCATTTGTGGGTCGATGGGCACTTGGGCTTCTTCCATGACTTCGCAATTATGAATTGGGCTGCAGTAAACTTTCTAGCACAGAAGTCTTTGTTATAAGGTGATTTTTGGTCTTCTGGGTATATACCTAGTAAAGGAATTATAGGATCAAATGCAGGTCTATTTTTAGATCTCTAAGTATTCTTCAAAAATCCTTCCAAAAGGACATATTAGTGTGCATTCCCACCAGCAGTTTCGAAGAGTTCCCTTTTCTCCACATCCATGTCAACATCTCTGATTTTGGGATTTTGTTATGTGGGTTAATCTTACTGGAGTTAGGTGATACCTCAAAGTAATTTTGATTTGCATTTCTCTGATGATTAAGGAAAATGGGCACTTTTTCATGTGTCTATAGGCCGTGCACCTGTCTTCTTTAGAAAAGTTTCTCCTCAAGTTCTTTGCCCACCTTGGGATGGGATCACTTGTTTTTTTTTCTTGCTAATACATTTGAGTTCTCTGTGGATTCTGGTTATTAAACCTTTGTCAGAGGCATAACCTGTGAATATTTTCTCCCATTCTAAGGGCTGTCTGCTTGCTATACTTACTATGTTCCTGGCTGTGCAGGAGCTTTTTAGTTTGATCAGGTCCCAGTAGTGTATTTTTGATACTGCTTCAATTGCCCAGGGGGTCTTCCTCATAAAATATTCACCCAGGCTGATTCCTTCAAGAGTTTTCCCTGCACTTTCTTCTAGTATTTTTATAGTTTCATGTCTTAAGTTTAAATCTTTAATGCAGTGAGAATCTATCTTAGTTAATGTTGAAAGGTGTGGGTCCAGTTTCAGTCTTCTACAGGTCACTAGCCAGTTCATCCAGCACCATTTGTTAAATAGGGAATCAGTTCCCCACTGAATGTTTTTAATTGGCTTGTCAAAGATCAAATAATGGTAAGTAGCTGGATTCATCCCTTGGTTCTCTATTCTGTTCCATACATCTACTTCTCTGTTTTTGTGCCAGTACCATGCTTTTTTGATCACTATCGATTTACAGTACAGTCTCAGGTCTGGTAGTATGATTCCTCCTGCTTTGTTTTTATTTCTGAGTAATGTCTTGGCTATTTGAGGATTTTTCTGATTCCATATAAATGATGTATTTTTTTTTGAGGTTTCAAAAATATGACAATGGAGTGTTAATAGAAATTGCATTAAAATTGTATATTGCTTTGGGTAGTATGGACATTTTAACAATGTTGATTCTTCCCAGCCACGAGCATGGTATGCTTTTCCATTTGTTAATATCTTCATCTATTTCTTTTCTTAGAGTTTCATAGTTCTCTTTATAGAGATGATTCATGTCCACTGTTAGGTAAACTCCCAAATATTTCATCTTCTTTGACACTACTTTGAAAGGAATAAAGTCTTTGTTTTTTCAGCATGGCTATTGTTGGTATATATCAAGGCTACATATTTGTGGGTGTTGATTTTGTAGCCTGGTACATTGCTGTATTCCTAGATAACTTCTAAAAGTTTTGTAGTAGAATCGCTGGTGTTTTCCAGATGTACAATCATATCATCTGCGAAGAGTGAAAGTTTAATCTCTTCTGACCCTATGTGGATACCCTTTATCACCTTTTCTTCTCTAATTGAAATGGCTAAAACTTCCATTACAATGTTAAAGAGCAATGGAGACAATGGGCAACCTTGCCTAGTTCCTGACCTGAGTGGAAATGATTTCAATTTAATTCCATTCAATATGATATTGGCTGGGAGTTTGCTGTAGATGGCCTCTATTAGTTTAAGAAATGTCCCTTCTATGCCAATTTTCTTAAGTGTTCTAATCATGAAGGGATGTTGGATATTTTTTTTTTTTTTTTGTAGAGACAGAGTCTCACTTTATCGCCCTGGGTAGAGTGCCGTGGCGTCACACTGCTCACAGCAACCTCCAGCTCTTGGGCTTAAGCGATTCTCTTGCCTCAGCCTCCCTA
>CAUYON010196793.1:0-40866 GCA_963573935.1 Arctocebus calabarensis
CCCCTCCTTACATCGACCACCTCCCTACACTGACCCCTCCCTACACTGACCACCTTCCTACACTGACCCCTCCCTACACTGAACCACCTCCCTACACTGACCCCTCTCTACACTGACCCCTCCCTACACTGACCACCTCCCTACACTGACCCCTCCCTAAACTGACCACCTTCCTACACTGACCCCTCCCTACACTGACACCTCCCTATACTGACCACCCCCCTATACTGACCCTCCCTGCACTGACACCTCCCTACACTGACCCCCTCTCTAAACTAACCCCTCCCTACACTGACCCTCCCTACACTGACCCCTCCTTACATCGACCACCTCCCTACACTGACCCCTCCCTACACTGACCACCTTCCTACACTGACCCCTCCCTACACTGACCCCTCCCTACACTGACCACCTCCCTACACTGACCACCTTCCTATACTGACCCCTCCCTACACTGACCCCTCCCTGCCCTGACCGCTGAGTTACATCTTGGTCACCTCTGAAGTTAACCAGAACCTCACTCTTTTCTCGGCTTGGGTGAGCTGCGTTGGTGGCCAGGAGTTGGGGTTCCCTGCAGAGGGTCATGGCTCCCAATTTTCTTTCTTCCTGGGTGCAATTTGTGATTTCTTTTTCTTTTCTTTTCTTTTTCTACACACAGAGTCTTCACTTTATCACCCTCGGTAGAGTGCTGCGGCATCACAGCTCACAGCAACCTCCAGCTCTTGGGCTCAGGAGATTTTCTTGCCTCAACCTCCCAAGTAGCTGGGACTACAGGCACCGCGTGGCTATTTTTTGGTTGTGGTTTGGCTGGGGCCAGGTTTGAACCCACCACCCTTGCGCACTGACCCACAGGCGCCGCCCAGATCTTGCGATTTCTTAGCTATAATTCCCTTCGTTAAGCACAGATCCTTTTAATTAGCCTGACTTTTTAATTCATCAAAGAGTAGGCAGCTACTGACGAATGTTTACTTCAGATGACACAAGCCAGGAGAAATGAAGAGTATGCCCACGATGCCATTTCTGTGGCTACTTACATGTATTTTATATGTCATTTTCATAAAATATGCATAGAATACATAAAATATGATACATTTTTACCTTTCAATGGTTGCAAAAGAAGTGATCATTAAGAAAAAAAGGCCTCTACCTCTCAATGAATGCCTTTCTCAACAAGTTAGAAATAGCAGTTTAGTCTGGGCTGCTAGAACCAAATGTGGTAGCCTCTCCACAGCTGACCATGCCTCTACACTGGCCACCTGGTTACATTAACCTAACTTTCATGGACTGGGCATGCGCCCCATGTACATATCAGTACAGGAGGCCTGGTCCTTCTGGTGACCACCTCTGTGTGTTGACCAGCTGGTTACAGTCCCTTGGGTGGTCATCTCACAGAGGTTCCACTGTACACAAAATCTCCTCCACAGACAGACTCGAAGATAGTTCTTGCAGAGGGGAGCTGGCCCTATGGTTCCTCAGATCCCTCTATTTAAGCAAAAGCTTAATTGCAGGCTGAACAAAGAGAGGCATATTCATGTTTTTTTTTTTTTTTGAATGGGTTGATGTTTTCCTATAATAAGGGTGACATCCCACTTTCAACTAAATATGGTCAAATTAGACATGTCATGATGTCAGGTGTGTGAGGGAAGTGGGATGTGAGGGTAAGAAATAATTTTGATAATTGTACGGTAATCAGGTGCAAAGCGAGCCAGCAAGGGGAAGATGCGGTTGGCTTCTCCACCATCTTGGTTCTGAGTGGTTGGAACTTGTCCTGGCTGCCATCTTGTTTTCAGCAGGATTGCTTGAAACAAAGTTTTGAGACTTCCTGACTCAAGTTAAGTAGGACTTGCATGATTATGTGATGCCTGAAGCAGTCTTGAAGGACTGCTTGCCAATTCCTTGGCTCAGTGTTGGGGCCTGGAGGTTCAACATCGTGGCGTGGCAGGTGCTGTGAGTGGTGGGGACTCAGCTCCTGGTTCATAGATGGAGCCTTCTCACTGTGTCTTCACATGGTGAAAGGGGTGAGGGAGCTCCCTGGGGTCCCTTCTGTAGGACACTGAGGTTTATAAACAATACACATTTATCGGTCATTGTCCTGGAAGCTCAAAGTTCAAGATCCCAGCATGGCAGGTGCCGTGAGTGGTGGGGACTCAGCTCCTGGTTCATAGATGGAGCCTTCTCACTGTGTCCTCACATGGTGGATGAGGGGACAGAGCTCTCAGGATCTGTTTTATAAGGACACTGATGCCATCTGCGAGGCTCCAATCTCATGAGGTCATCCTCCCCTCCCAGAGGCCCCACCTCCTAACACCATCACTTGGGGGTTTTGGCGGGGGGACACATTCAATCCCTAGAATATACCATTCTTTCAAAAATGTAATAATAATTAAGCTTTTAGTTAAATTTCCCAAGAGGAAGGGGCTAAAGAAACATTTCTTCTGGTGAAGATTACTCCTTTGAAACAGACCTGGGTTTTGTACTCTTATAAAAATCCAGGTAACCGCAAAATTTAAACTTGCACGTGAAACAAGGGAGCGTTCACCTTTCCTGTTTTTGACATATGTGATCTTTGTTTAAATTTCCCCCAAATTGTTTAGTTAGCTCTGTGTCTAATCCAATATGTCGGACACACTCATATATTTTTGAGAAGTATAAATGTAATAAATACGTGCACAATAATTCTAGACTTGGAGAAAGGTGAGCACATGCCAAGAAGCACAGTCCTGTCTGGAACTCAGCTCCGCTCATCTACTTGGATAACTGCTCACATTTGTTATATATTAAATTAATGTATTTCCCTTAATCACAGCCTCTGCAAGTACTTTTCAATAGATTCCTCATTAGCATTTAAAGGGAACCCAACATCTTCCATTGAAAATAAGTTCCGAGGACAAAGGCTTTGACTGGAGAGTCGTATTTTAAGAAGCTTGTGTTTGCAGAATCGTGGAATTCTCAAATTCATATATTAACACATAGTTGTATTTGGGATTGTTAAAAGGTGGAAACATTTATCTTTTCTGTTTTTTTTTTTTTTTTGAGATTTTTATTCTGTAGAGTAGGGTGCCATGGCATCATCATAGCTCAGAGCAGCCTTAAACTCCTGGGCTGAAGCCATCTTCCTGCCTCAGCCTCCAAAGTAGCTGGGTCTACAGGTGACTGCCAGAAAGCCTGGCTAGTTTTTCTATTTTTATTAGAGGTGGGTCTTACTCTTGCTCTGATTGATCTCTACCTGAGCTCAAGGGACCCTCCCGCCTGGGCCTTCCAGAGTGCTGGGATTTTAGGGGTGAGCCACCTCACCCAGCCTTGAAATATTTATCAGTGAAATTTAGAAAATTGTTAAAAATGCAAACCATGAAACCAATTTATAATCACTCACAGTTGCATATGAAAAATGAAACAACTATAGCCAATGATGAAGGAGGGAAGGGGAGGTAGAGGGGAAGGGAGGTAGATGGGTTGATAGCAGGAGGGTTAGTAGGGGGACCACAGCTAAGGAGCATATTCCAAGCACAAGTTGGATCTATCAGGTGTAGAACACAGATGTCTTAACACTGTGATTAAATAAATGAGGTGAAGGCTATGTTGACTAGTAGGATGTAAGCTCTCCAATTTGTTCAAATAATCAGCACATTGAATCCCATGATGGCATAAATGTACTCATGATCTATGTACAAATGACTTCATAAAAAAATACAAACCATAAACATTGAGTGAGGGGCTGTGGCGTGAGTGGTTTTCCTGTTTTGTTTGGGAAGGAGTCAAGACACTGTTGGGAGCCTCTTTGGTGGATGGCTTTCAGGGTTCAACCTCATATTTGAATTTGGCTGTGGTCTTTGTCTGTTCTTCAACCATCTTCCCCCAAAGTAGACTTTTACTCTTGGCAAAAACTTGTGCATAAAGCTTTGCTTCTGGGTCAACCCAGTGGTCTGTGCTATGTGGAAAGTGAGCATAGAACTCCACAGATACTGTAATGCTGTAAGTTCTTGGCACACCATGGCCCTCATTGTGGGGGACTCCTGAGCTAAGGAGCCCCATTTTAACACAGCCTGATCTGACAGGTGGACATGACTCGGACAGTATGTAGAGAACCTTCACCACTTCTAAGTGCGGGGACTCCTTGGGACACCTCTGTTGGGGTTGTTTTTTGTTCTTTTTGCTGGAACGATTCTTGGAATATCTACACAAGACTTAGACCCCTGACCTAAGGGTTGAGAAACTTTGCCTCTCTCCAGGGGGATTTATTCCTTCAGCTCCCCAAACTCACTCCGTGTTCTTACTGGAGAAAGTGGTCGCAGGTGGTACTTTGAGGGGAACATTCCTTAGGCGCTGTTTCCTTGGGAAAACAGACGGTGGCTTTCTCTGTTGGCAGCGTTGGGACCCCGCAGTCTCCACACATGTCTTTGAAAAAGGGGATTTTCCTGAGAGTTCTTAACGTGGCAATTCGCAGACAATTCTTTCATCTCAGACGCCTGCTTTCCCAGAAGACAGCATTTGATCAGTATTCTTGGGGCTTTTGTTGCTAGGAAATGATGCCCCAGTTTTCCTGGGAATAAAGCAGTGTTTGGAAAATAGGTAGGGCTCAGGGAGGCATCACTTTATGTAGAGTATTGGAAACTCTGGTGGTGGGGTTTATGGCCAGGGTTTTTTTTTTTTTTTTTAATTAAATCATAGCTGTGTATATTAATGCAATCATGGGGTGCAATGTGCTGGTTTTATGTACAATTTGAAACTTTTTCATTGAACTGGTTAACATAGCCTTCATGGCATGTTCTTACTTATTGTGTTCAGACATTTATATTCTGCATTTAGCAGTGTTTTAAGTGATCATTATGCTGAGGGCTGATGCGTACACACGCACAGGTTAATTTTTTTATTAAGTCATATATACATAGATCATGGATACATTTATGCCTTTGTGGGATTCAATATGTTGATCATTTGTACAAATTGGAGAGCTTACATCCTAGCAATTAACATATCTTGCACCTCATTTGTTTAATCACAGTGTTAAGACATTTGTGTTGTAGACTTGATAAATTTGATTTGTACCCTTGCAATATGCTCCATATGTGTGGTCCCACCACTAACCCTCCCTCTATTAACCCACCCCCTCCCTTCTCATCTGCCCCCTTCCCTCCTTCATCCTGGGCTATACTTGTCATTCATCTCTCATATGAAAGTGTGATTATAAATTGGTTTTATAGTAGTACTGAGTACATTGGATAATATATTTTTTCCATTCCTGAGATACTTTACTAAGAAGAATATTTTCCAGTTCCATCCATGTAAACATAAAAGAGATAAAGTCTCCATCTTATTTAAATGCTGTATAGTAGTATTCCATCCCATCCCCGAATGGAACGGAATGTGTATACACACATGCACACTCTATATGTGTACGTGAAATGCAATAAAAATATATTTTATCAGTTGATGGTTGAGCAGCACAGATTTGAACTGTGAGTGTGCTTATGAGTGGATTTTATTTTGCCTCTGCTATGCTGGACACAGTAAGACCCAACCCTCCCTTCCTTCTCCTTCTCGTCCGACTTGGTGTGAAGAAGATGAGGATGGAGGCCTTTATAATGATCCACTTCCACTTAAGAATAGCAAATCTGGCTCAGCACCTGTAGCTCGGCAGCTAGGGTGCCAGCCACATACACTGGAGCTGGCTGGTTCGAACCCAGCCCAGGCCTGCCAAACAGCAGTGACAACTGCAACCAAAAAAGAGCTGGACGTTGTGGTCCACCTGCAGTCCAAGCTACTTGGGAGGCTGAGGCAAGAGAATCACTTCAGCCCAAGAGTTTGACGTTGCTGTGAGCTGTGATTTCACTGCACTCTACAGAGGGC
The DNA here is from genome assembly GCA_963573935.1 of Arctocebus calabarensis. Lineage (NCBI taxonomy): Eukaryota > Metazoa > Chordata > Mammalia > Primates > Lorisidae > Arctocebus > Arctocebus calabarensis. The sequence continues at coordinate 5,848 of CAUYON010196793.1, forward strand.
GACAAAGTGAGATTCTGTCTCAAAAAAAAAAAAAAAGAACAGCAAGCCTATTTTCTCTTCTTTAATATTTTTAATCATATTTTCTTTACTCATGTTATTTTATACATCACTTAAGCCCAAGAGTTTGAGGTTGCTGTGAGCTGTGACACAACAGCACTCTACAGAGAGCGGCAAAGTAAGACTGTCTCAAAAAAAAGAATAGCAAGTCTATTTTCTCTTCTTTAATATTTTTCATAATATTTTCTTTACTCATTTTATGCATATAGCATATAATACATAGCACATATAAAATAAGTGAGAATCGGTATTTATTTTACCAGTAAGGCTTCTGATCAACAGATGATTAATAATTGTTGGCAGCGTCTAAAGTTCCTCATGGATTTTCAACTGAGAAGTGGGCACAGCGCCCCCCACGCTCCCCCACTGTTCAACTATATTTTAATTTTATAGTTGTGGTTAAATCAGAAGTGCACTGGGAAGCTTTTACTCTCCCTACATGAAATTTAAATGACGTAATGGTTTTTCCTTAAAGCATAGCTATTGTTGCTGTGTTGTAATTTCACATTTTTGCCTGTTATAAAACATGCAGGAGGGCAGTGCCTGTGGCTCAGTGAGTAGGGCACCGGCCCCATGTACCGAGGGTGGCGGGTTCAAACCTGACCCCGGCCAAACTGCAACAAAATAATAGTTGCACATTGTGGCAGGTGCCTGTGTTCCCAGCTACTCGGGAAGCTGAGGCAAGAGAATCGCCTATGCCCAAAAGCTGGAGGTTGCTGTGAGCTGTGACGCCACAGCACTCTACTGAGGGTGACAAAGTGAGACTCTGTCTCTAAAATTAAAAAAAAACAAACACGCAGGAAAGAACATTGTGATTGGTACGGTCCGGCCTCCTCTTTTTATAAGGGAAAATCTGGATGTTTACCGTGACTTGCCCAGGAGATCTGGGTGGCACCTTGCCTTCTACACAGCACCTGGCGTTCTGTGTCTGAGGCTGCTGTGGCTCTGACCCCGATGTACACAGAATGGGGGGGTTGCCTGTAGGAAGAGGCAGGCGATGGCCTGGGTAACATCAGCCCTTCTAAAATAGCTGACGGCTCCTATGTACATGGTATAAAAATAGTTCACAAGTCGGAATGTTGGCTTGCCCAGGACACCTGAAACCGTGGGAAGTCAGGGCTCTTTCTAAATGTGCTGGATGTTTCAGGGAATCACAGGACTGATGTTGCGATTGACAAGTGTTTGCTTAAAACCACGTACATCCGCTCAGCACCTGTGGCTCAAGTGGCTAAGGCACCAGCCACGTACATCTGAGCTGGCAGGTTTGAATCCAGCCCGGCCCACCAAACAACAATGACGGCTGCAACCAAAAAATGGCTGGGCATTGCGGCAGGCGCCTATAGTCCCAGTTACTTGGAGGCAGAGGCAGGACACTCGCTTGAGCCCAGAAATTGGAGGTTACTGTGAGCTGTGAAGCCACAGCACTCGATCAGGGTGACAGCTTCAGGCTCTGTCTCAAAAAACAACAACAACACCCAAAACCACATACATCTCCTAAAGCTGACAGGTCACACCTCGGGGATTAAATCCTGGGAGTTATATGTAGCTCACAACAGTCCAGAAAAGCTCTCTCTGTGCTTGGTGAAAGAACCAGGTCATGGAAAAAAACACCAGCAGGCCAGCAGGGAACTTTAAAATACATGGATGTCAAAGACTTATATTTTTCTTTTTTTTCTAAGAAGGAATTACTAGGTGCCATAAGCTTTGACTTTTTCAACTGTACAACTTCATCTACAGCATGAGATATCCACTCATCTGACCCACAGGAACAGAATCTAGGGGTGCTGGTTGCCAGAGTCTTACAGAGAAAATGAGGGCTGGGGTGCACAAGTGGGGAGGTTGAGTCAGTGGGGGGAGAGTTTACGTTTTGGAAGATGAAAAAATTCTAGCATCACTCTGGGAGGCTGAGGCAGGTGGATTGTTTGAGCTCAGGAGTTCACTGCCAGCCTTAGCAAGAGCGAGACCCTGTCTCAACTAAAAAATATAAAAACTAGGGTGGTGCCTGGGGCTCAAGGAGGAGGGTGCTGGCCCCATATGCTGGAGGTGGCAGGTTCAAGCCCAGCCCCAGTCAAAAACTGCAAAAATAAATAAATAAAAATAAAAACTAGCCGGGCGTTGTGGCAGGTGCCTGTAGTCCTAGAAACTTGGGAGGCTGAGTCAAGAAGAATCTCTAGAGCCCAGGAGTTTGAGGTTGCTGTGAGCTGTGATGCCACGGCATTCTACCAAGGGCGATAGAATGAGACTCCGTCTCAAAAAAAAATTCTAGAATGTCTTGTTTTTGCCTTGAGATTATTGTAGATCGACCTGCACTGTTATGGGGTCATGCATATGATTTTTTCCTTCCTGATTGTGTGTTTTCTTTAGAAAAAGTCATCTTCACTGTGCAGTTGTATGCATTTTTTCCGTTTTTTAATGGATACATAACAGGTGTACATATTTTGGGGGTACGTGCAACATTTTGATACATGTATAGATAATGTGTAATGATAAAATCTGGGTAATTAGGATTTTAGTTACTTTGAACAATGAAAAATTCTTTGTGTTGGAAACATTTTAAATGTTCTCTCTTTGCTATTGAGAAGTATTTAGTATGTTCTAAACTGTCATCCTCCTATTCTGCTACTGGACCCTGGAACTTGTTCCCTCTAACTGTAGTTTTGTACCCGTTATTGAACCTCTTTTGTGTTCGCTTGTTTGAGGTGGAGACTTGCTTGGTCACCCTGGGTGACCGGTGGTGACTGGTGAAAGCTGGGTGACCGGTGAAAGTCATTTCAACGTTGAATGTCATCATAGCTCACAGCAACCTCAGACTCTTGGGCTCAAACGATCCTTTTGAGTAGCTGGGATTATAGGTGCCCACCACCATGCTTGGCCATTTTTCTTCTACTTTTAGTAGAGATGGGGTGTTGCTCTTGCTCAGGCTGGTGTTGAATTCCTGAGCTTAGGCAATCTCCCTACCTGTTTTTGGCTGTCCTTTTGCACACACCCTTCCCAGCCTCTGGAACCGTCTTGAGACGATATGTTAAGTAACCCCCACCACCTGCACCATGTTCTCTTCTACTATTTTTCTGACTTAACTTCTATACACTTGAACCTTGGAGCCATCTCTGGTTGACTTCGGTGCAGCTAGGGAGCCAGCTCTAGATAGAACTGTCATTTTTTGCAATTTCCCGAAACCTTGGATACCACAGAAGCATGAGGTCAGATCTCCAAGTTAGAGTCCTAAAATAGAACCCTGAGCTCAGAGTTTGTAAACATAGTCTGAAGTCTGGAAGGGAACTTTCTTTTTTCTTTTCTTTCTTTCTTTCTTTTTTTTTTTTTTTTGCAGTTCTTGCCTGGGGCTGGGTTTGAACCCACCACCTCTAGTGTATGGGGCTGGCGCCTTACTCCTTTGAGCTACAGGTGTCGCCCTGGAAGAGAACTTTCTTTTCTTTCTTTCTTCTCTTTCTTTTCTCTCTTTCTCTCTCTCCTTCCTTCCTTCCTTCCTTCCTTCCTTCCTTCCTTCCTCCCTTCCTCCCTTCCTCCCTTCCTCCCTTCCTCCCTTCCTCCTTTCCTCCCTCCCTCCCTCCCTTCCTCCCTTTTTCCTTTCCTTCCTTCCTTCCTTCCTTCCTTCCTTCCTTCCTTCCTTCCTTCCTTCCTTCCTTCCTTCCTTCCTTCCTTCCTTCCTTCCTTTCTTCTCTTTTCTCTCTTTCTCTCTCTCCTTCCTTCCTTCCTTCCTCCCTCCCTCCCTCTCTCCATCCCTCCCACCCTTTTTCTCTTTCTTTCTTTCTCTCTCTCTCTCTCTTTCTTTCTTTCTTTCTCTCTTTCTGTCTCTCTCTCTCTCTCTCTCTCCTCTTTCTTTTTGTACTAGGGATCAAAAGGAGAAGACTGAGCCAGTTGGAGTGGACGGGAACTTTCTGTCATTATAGCTGTGACACTACGACACCCTTGGCCAGCCGGGTGACACTCAGAGATGTTAGTTGTTTTTCTTATTCCCAATTTCTTACCTACCTACGAACAAATATACAGGTGGAAAAAGCCAACTTGAGCTTTGTGCTACAAAGAGCTGGGATTTCTAGAGTTGACTAGCATTGTAACTCTGCTCAGACTTGTGGTGTTACAATCTGGCTGTCCAGGGTGATGATTTCGGGGAAATTTGACTCACCTGCTTTGCGTTTGGACGGCACACTCCAGCATTAAGAGAACATGCCTTGGAGGGTATGGAGTCATTAATGGAGCTTAAGTGGAAGGTTTAGGCAACTCCAGAAAAAGTTGAGTTGGGGACAAAAAACAACCCCAGGCAAGGGTTGGGCCAGTGGTATTTAAAGAAATTGTTTTTCCCTGCCTTTCTTTGTACGCTAACCCAGAAAACTCTTGCTGCCCCCAGTTGGGCAAAAGTCTAAACTTGGCACCTTCATCAAAACAAGTCTTTTTATTTCTTTTTTTTAATAAAGTATATGTATTTTATTTATTTTAGAATTGGCAAGTAATAATGGTATGCATTTATGGCATACCAAGTTTTAGTACATACAACGGATGATGATGAAAGCAGGGGGATTAGTGCGTCTTTCTTCTCAAATGTTTATCCTGTGTGTTGACAATATTCAACAAGTCCCCTTCTGGCTACTATTTGAAAATACAGTAGAACCTCTGTGAGTTGACCCGTCAAGGGACGGTGACAAACCGGTCAACACACACCGAGGTGGTCAACATGAGGAGCCAGGCCTGGTGTCCTGATACGTACAGGTGGCGCACGTCTGGTTCAGGAAAATGAAGTCAATGTCAGGAGGGATAAAATTAGGTCAGCTACGGAGGGTCTTCTGTTTGTAATAAATCATTGTTGACTGTAGTCACCCCATAGACACTAGAAATTAACCCTCCTGTGTAAAAACAAGCCCCCTCCTTTATTTTTTACATCTGCTTTACGCCTTTTCACCCCACACAAAGAACATGGCGTAGTCTTTGGGAGACTGTGTGAGACTGACCAGGGTGTGATGTCTTGGTGATGGCACTTCATAACCAGTCCAGGGACCTTGTATACACGTACCAGCTATAGCTTTATAATTTTCTACCTTTTTTTATCTCATGGCACACTGGAACCTATAATTAAACTTTCATGTTCCGTAATTTAAACATTTAAATTATGTCGATCAGAAAAAAAAAAGAATATTTCTGTGTTTTGAACTTTTTTTTAGAATAATTTCATTAATGATCTTTACAATGTTTTGCGGCACACCAGTTGAAAATCACTTGTCTACATGAAGAAGGTGTTGCTCAGAAGCAGGTGGGCCCTGACGTTTCTCCATGACCTTGATCCCTTGAAGGGTGATGGGCTTGTTTTCGTTCTGTTCACTTTTTAAAATCTCTTGAGCACCAACCTGTCCTGGAGTTGTGCTCACTTTTAAAATCCCTTGAGTATGAACATCTCCTCAGGAATCCAGCTGAGAACAGTACCTTGGAAGTGTTATTTGCACCTTATTTTTTGTCCTTTCAGGAAGCTATTACAAAAATGCCACAGACGGAGAGCCTTATAAACAGCAGACATTTATTGCTCACAGGTCTGGAGGCTGAAGATCCTGCTGTGAGTGGTGGGGACTCAACTCCTTGTTCGTAGATGACGCCTTCTCACTGTGTCCTCACATGGTGGAAGGGGCCAGGGAGCTCTCTGGGGTCGCTTTATAAGGATGCTGAGATTTATAAACAACAGGCATTTATTGCTCACAGGACTGGAGGCTGAAGATCCCAGTGTGGCAGGTGCTGTGAGTGTTGGGGACTCACCTCTGGTTCATAGATGGAGGGGCTCTCTGGGGTCCCATTTATAAGGACACTGATCCCATCCATGACGCTCCACCCTCCTGGGTCCATCACCTCCCAAAGTCAGCACCTCCCACACCATCACCTTGGCTTTATGTCTTCAACATACAGATTTTTGTTGCGGTGGGGACACAGACATTTAGACCGTAGTTCATCTGTTCTGCTCACTCAGGGTTGAAGGTAGCACCCTTAACCTCTGATTGATTCATTAATGGGATCGATGAACTCATTCTTTCAAGAAACATGTTTTGAGCACTTTACTGTGCCAAGCACAGAGGCCCCGTGAGTTATTTTTCCAACACAGAATAGATGAAGGTTGCTTTTTAAATATCACAGGCATAAAGGGGCCTTATCTGACCCTCTGTCTGAAACAAACTCATGAATGGAGGTAGCTTCATATTGTCTGGGGAGACCTTTTCAACTGGCCTGATGTTTGTGTGAAATTAAAGAAAATACAAAAAGTCAACGTGTATTTACTGATTTCAAGCTAAATTAGTTATATCCCACAGATCCATGAACTCTTGTACAATATTACTCACCAATTCTGTGATCAACATCCTGTATTTTTAAGTGTAGTGGAAGGATGATATTTGCAGGAGGAAACATCAGTTTGAGGTTGAGTAACATGAACGATTTGCCTTTTAAAAAGTTACGTGATTGAGGGAAGGAGTGAGGGGGTGGGGTCTTGGGGTCTTGGTGTGTGCCACACCTTTTGGGGGCAAAACACGATTGTAACAGGGACTTTTCCTAACAAATGCAACCAGTGTAACATGGTTTCTTGCACCCTCAATGAATCCCCAACAATAAAAAAAAAAAAAAAAGAAAAAGCTACGTGATTGTTAATGGGCGGTTGTTACTGCTCTATGCAGAACCTCTTGTCAGATTAACACGAAAGATCTTGTTAGTTTTTGCAAATTCAATACGTGTTTGGAAGACTTTGCTGACTGAGAAATTGATTAATTGTAAAAGGATAGCAATCGTATGTGCAGCTACATTTAGTAAATACTTAAAGCTACAGAGGAGGGAATTAAAAACCAACCACATCAGGCTTGTGCCTCTATGCAAAAAAAAAAAAAAAAAAACTTCAGCCATCATCTTCAAAAAGGTCTCCACTTTCTTCTTTTGGAATTCCAAGTATGTTTATATTATTAATAGGTTGTGTGATATTGTCCACAAATAAATCTTGGGAGCTCTATTTTTTTTTCACTCTTTATTTTCCCTCTGCTTTTTTAGATTGAATTATTTCTATTGACCTACCTATCACATTCACTTTTTTTTTTTTTCATTGGTTTCTCTGAGTCTACGCATTGAAAGAATTCTATGTTGGGGGCGGTGCCTGTGGCTCAACGGAGTAAGGCACGGGCCCCATATGCCAGAGGTGGTGGGTTCAAACCCAGCCCCGGCCAAAAACTCCAAAAAAAAAAAAAAATTCTATATCTCTGTTAGCATTAGAAAACTAATTTTACTTCTGGCATTTCCATTTGTTATTTTCGTAAACTTTCCACCTCTCTGATAAAATATCCCATTTGCATGTGCTTGCTTTTTTTTGAGACAGAATGTCACTCTGTTTCTCTCGGTAAAGTGCTGTGATGGCACAGCTCACAGCAACCTCAAACTGTTGGACTCAAGCAATTCTCTTGCCTTAGCCTGTTACGGCCCCTATGGCCTTGGTCTTGACTACCACAGGAAGGAGCCAGACAAGGCGCGGATTAGAAGTACAAGCTCGTAGGAGGCAGGCTAACCTTGATAGCAGGGTAGCCCTGAGCAACCTCCGCAGTAGCCTTTTATTGAGACAGCACAAGACAGATGAGGGGAGTATTACACAATGACTACATGCCCAAGGATCGCCATGGGGTCAGGTTCTTTCTCTGCAAGGAGCACCTGCAGATGAATTGCCCCAGGGCCCACCCCCAGCTGCAAATCATCTTGCTTAGAGGTTGTCAGACTCTTGGCATCCTCTACATCAGCCTCCCAAGTAGCTGGGACTACAGGCACCCACCACAATACCCAGCTATTCTTTTTGTTGCAGTTATCATTTTGTTTAGCTGGGCCAGGCTGGGTTTGAACCCGCCACCTTCGGTGTATGTGGCCGGCATCATAACCACTGCTTTATGGGCACTGAGCCTGTATGTGCTTCTTACTCATATTTCCACCAACCAGAATTGTTCAACCCAGCAGTATTGACCTTCAGATGGGTTATTCTCTGTGATGGGAGCTGTCCTGGGCATGTTAGAATGTCAGATTTAGAATGTTAAGTGGTGTCTTTTGATCTCTGGATGCCAGCAATGTTTCCACCCGTAGTTGTGGCAATTAAAAGTGTCTCCAGATTCTAGCCAACCATCTCCTGGAGTTGAAGGACTAAAAACCACACCTGATCCAGAACTACTTCACAAGAACATTAACATAGTTACTATAAAGTATCCAACCAGTAGTTCTAATATATCAGTCACCTCTGTATCTGCTTGTGTTGATTGGTTTGTTCCTTGACAATGTTTGTTTTTCTCCCTGTCTTGTAGTTTTTGTTTGAATGCTGGGCATTGTCATTAGAGCAGGACAGACCAAGATAATTTATATTTACCTCCCCCAATAGGTCTTCCCTTCTTATTCTTGGTCATATGTATGTATGTGTGTGCGTGTGTGTGTGTGTGTGTGTGTGCTAGATATATGTGTGCGTTTATGTGCTACAGAGAGGGTGGTCTTAGTCTATCTTACAAGGGTTGATCTGGCTTTTGTCACCATTACTTTAGTGCACCATAAAATTAAAATTCTTCTAGCAGCACGCAGACTGCTGTGTTTGAGAATGGGTATCGTGGGAAGTGGTTCTTAAGGAAATGGTGGGTGAGTGTGAAGAAAGGACGGAGGGAGGTGATAGTATACAAGGTCTTATGGGCAGGTGGATCTGAATTGACGATCAAGGAGCTAATCTTTATAGAAGGCTGAATGTTTACCAGGCACTGACCTGTGTAATTTTTCTACTTCACCTCACTTATTTCTTTGACTAGGCGGTGGGGTAGACACCCTTATTTCCCCCACACACTCTTTTGTTTCTGGAGCCAAGATTTGAAGTGGGCTTGCTAGGCTGGAATGCAGGACCTTCTCTGTCAACAGTGCAAAGCAAGGATCACTTTCTGCTGCCGAGGCTTTTGAAGCTGTGTGTGCCAGGGTACCCCAGGGCAGTTTAAATTGTTGACAGAAACACAATTAGACACCCGGGGACATCTAGCTCATAGTATCAGTGTTATATATAGCTATACTTTTTTGAAGGGTGATTTTACTTTTGCAAAGCTGGCTTTTCAGTACTTGCCATGACAAAATGTAAGTATCACAGGAAAGATACTTTGGAACTGACCTTAAAGACGATGGTGATGTCCAGTCTCCGGCTGAGTATTGAGAAGTTGTGCAGAGGCTAATAAGCATGAAGGGATTATGACATAAAACTTATTTAGTTGGTTGGATCTAACTACTTGAAGAGTGAAAACATATATATCTATCTATATTTTCTATAGAATTGGGTAGGAAAAGCATGCAACTCTTACCCTGGTCAAACTCGGGCATTTATGGGAAAGGGTTTGCACATGGATCTGCTAGGTGCTGTCAGCTGGCTGTTGGGCCATGGGGCTCAAGGGAACATCTGACAGGTACCTCCAGACCACTCACTATTCTTACCAAGACCCCAGGGTGTCTGTGTGTTAGTTCATACCTACTTTTGTGTGTTCAAAGAGGGGCTTAAAGGTTTCCTGAAACACGATTTTCACATGTTCAAGTATTTTATTTTAGATTTGTGGTTTCTGTTATATATCATAAAGGGTTTTTTTTTCTTCGAATAGGGGGTTTGTTCTTTTGTTTATGGAGGCAGCTGATTTGTGCCTATTAATTTTCTGTCTTGCTACCATAATAATTTTTTTTCTTTTCTTTTTTCTTTTTTTTTTTTTATTTTAAGACACAGTAGAGTGCCATGGCATCATAGCTCTCAATAACCTTAAACTCTTGGGCTCAAGTGATCCTCGGGCCTCATCCTCCCAAGTAGTGAAGCTATCGGTGTCTGACATGATGCCTGGCTAGTTTTTCTATTTTTAGTAGAGACGGGGTCTTGCTTTTGCTCAGGCTGGTGTTAAACTCCTGAGCTCAAGCAGTCCACCTACCTTAGATTCCCAGAGTGCTGGGTTTACAGGAGTGAGCCTCTGTGTCCAATCACCTTAATGAGTTCTTTTTCCCTTCCCTTCCATTCCCTTCCCTACCTCTTCCCCTCTCCTCCCTTGAAAACAATAATAAAGGCTGTCACCTCCAGTTGCACGCTCTTTCTGCCTCCTAACCAACCCCAGTGCTTCCCTTATGGACTCCAAGGCATGCCTTGCACCCTCCTCTTCTTGGGAATTGTGAGTAACAAAGCATCTCTTCATTGACTAGTGTCTTCTGATCTTTTCGCGTCATCCTTCCTAAATCTCATTAAAATCTCCATTTCAAAATTCCGACTCAAATGTCCTGCTCGATGCTACTTCAGCAACAGAGGTTAGTCCAGGATTCTTGCCTACTGCTGCCAAGGCTATATATTGTGGAGATGTTTTTGCAAGTTACACAGGCAGCATCTTCCAGAGCCTGGCAAAGCCTCAGCAGGGGATGATTGTGGCTTTATCAGGTGTCTTTTACCACAGTCATTACTCAGGGCTAATCCACTTTATTACGTTTATGCATCCTGAACTCCTGGGAATTTAAGGGAAGAAAACCAGAAATAATAGAACCATCACTTCTTCTGGGTACTGGGTATTGAGCATCTCTGGAGGCTCTGTTCTAACAAGTATATTCTGCTTTTAAACCTTACTTTGATTTCTTTCTTCTTCTGTTTCAGTTTTCCCCCCACAACCGGACCGTGTTGCCATAGTGACTGGTGGGACAGATGGCATCGGCTATGCCACGGCAAGGTACCTGGCGAGACTCGGCATGCATGTTATCATAGGTGATGATTTTTACAGTTAGTTTTGTTTTATATCTAATGTGAGATGCTTACATGTGCCTTTGTAGATTTATGCAGATTTCCAGATCAAAGGTCAGATATAGATTTCCAGATCTATCAAAGGTCAGATATAGAATATCTATAAAGGCAAATATTCAAAAACTGGAAAAGACAGGAAATTGTAATAATCTTTCTGAAATTCATGTTTGTTGTGTTTCTGTATCGATCATGTGTTTTTCTCTGAATGCCTCACTGGAAAAATAACAAAATATATCTTTATTAGTTGTGCTTGGGCTACTAGCTGGGTAGATTATGTGAGGCCTATTTGAGTAAGTCATGTGAGGTCTAGTTTTATTTGGTTATGTGAGGTCTGATTGGGTTGGGTTTTGATGAGATCTAGTTGGCTGGGTCATATGTAATCTAGCTGTTTTAGGTCATGTGAAGTTTAGTTGGGTATATCATGTGAGGTCTAGTTGTATTAGGTAATATGAAGTCTGGTTATATGTGGTGATGTGAGGTCTAGTTGGGTTAGGTTTTGATGAGATCTACTTGGGTGGGTCATGTGAGGTCTAGTTGGGTAGGTCGTGTGAGGTCTAGTTGGGTAGGTTGTGTGAGGTCTAGTTGGGTGGGATATAGGGATTAATTTACCTCTTGTGAGGTCTACTTGGATAGGTCTTGTAAGGTTTAGTTGGATAGGTCATGTGAGGTCAAGTTGGGTAGGTCGTGTGAGGTCTAGTTGGGTAGGTCACGTGAGGTCAAGTTGGGTAGGTCGTGTGAGGTCTAGCTGGGTAGGTCATGTGAGGTCTAGTTGGATAGGTCATGTGAGGTCTAGTTGGGTAGGTCGTGTGAGGTCTAGTTGGGTAGGTCTTGTGAGGTCTAGTTGGGTAGGTCATGTGAGGTTTAGTTGGGTAGGTCTTGTGAGGTCTAGTTGGGTAGGTCTTGTGGGGTCTAGTTGGGTAGGTCTTGTGAAGTCTAGTTGGGTAGGTCTTGTGGGGTCTAGTTGGGTAGGTCTTGTGAGGTCTAGTTGGGTAGGTCTTGTGAGGTCTAGTTGGGTAGGTCATGTGAGGTCTAGTTGGGTAGGTTGTATGAGGTCTAGTTGGGTGGGATATAGGGATTAATTGACCTCTTGTGAGGTCTAGTTGGGTAGGTCTTGTGAGGTCTATTTGGGTAGGTCATGTGAGGTCTAGTTGAGTAGGTTGTGTGAGATCTATTTATTTTAGGTCATGTAAGGTTTATTTGGGTTATGTTTTGATAAGATCTAGTTATTTTAGGTCATGGGAGGTCTCATTGTATCTAGTCCCAATAATGCCTAGGTTGGTCACATCCTGATGATGTAGTTGGGTAGGATATGGTAAAGTCTTGTTGGATTAGATAATGATGACTGGTTGCGTTAGGTCATCAGGAGGTGTGGTTTGGTTGGTTGTGTTCAAGTCTGTTTCAGTAATAGAATGATGAGATCTGGTTGGATTAGATCACAATAATGTGGGGTTTGGTTGAGTCATGATGAGGTCCAGTTGAGTGAGTATGTGCTTTAGGAACACTGTGAAGGACTCACCTGAGCAAGCTCTGGGAACTGTGCAGGGAGGTGGGAGCCTTGGGTGTTACCACCTCACTTATTAGTGCTGGAGAGGTACATTTCAACACTAAGTGTGTCCTTTCTTCTTGAGATAAATAGACAGCAAACTCTGGTTTCCTCCCCCTACCCGTGTCTGCTTCCCCATAGAGATTGATAACCACACATAGTAACAGGTGCCGTCTGTTGACATTGCCTCGCCCTAAAAAGAGTCTAACATGCTGAGGCATTAATGAGGGTGGAAGCTGAGGACGCCTGTGTTTAATTTTCACTGTGGACTACAGTTTTGATCCTTCAAGGCAATTAGAGACTCTGATTTGATTCTTTGAGGATAATTGGATATATTCTGAGAGAGGCGACTTTTTTTTTTTTTATTTCACATGACTGATTCAAAGTTGCTTAATGAAAAATTATTGTTGGACACCCAATGAATGTTATATTAAATACATAATAAGAGATGGGTATATATTCAATTTCAAACTTTTTTATCCTCAAAGCTGTTAATATTTCAGGAATCATCAATTACTTGCAAAAGAATTCAGATCATAACCTGAGTCCAACTCAACTCCATTAATATTGCCAAAAATAAAATGTATCAAGTATTCAGCTGCTCATCTGCTCACAGTATTTTATTTATTTATTTATTTATTTTTTAGCAGGTCTGGGTCAAGTTTGAACCTACCAGCCCCAGTGCACAGGGCAGTGCTCTAACCATTGAGCTATGGGCACTCTGCTCACAGTATTTTATTTACTTATTTTTGAGACAGAGCCTCAAGCTGTCACCCTGGATAGAGTGCTACGGCGTCACAGCTCACAGCAACCTCCAATTCCTGGGATCAAGTGATTCTCCTGCCTCTGCCTCCCAAGTAGCTGGTACTACAGGCACCTGCCACAATGCCCAACTATTTTTTGGTTGCAGCCATCATTGTTGTTTGGCGGGCCGGGCTGGATTCAAACCTGCTAGCTCAGGTGTACGTGGCTGGCGCCTTAGCCACTTGAGCCACAGGCGTCGAGCCAGTATTTTAATTGCTAATATTTTAAAGTATTATTTTGGTGGAGTGGTATTCTTTCTTCATAATGCTTAATGCACTGTCATCTAAGGTTTAGAGGAGTCATTGGAGCCAGATAATATACATTTTAAAATATTTTTTTGAGACAGAGTTTTACTTTGTCACCCTTGATAAAGTGCTGTGGCATCACAGCTCACAGCAACCTTATACTCCTGGGCTTAAGTGATCCTCCTGCCTCAGCGTCCCAGCTTGCTGGGACTACAGGTGCTTGTCACAGTGATCGGCTGTTTTTAAAAACAGGGTCTTGCTCTGGCTCAAGCTGGTCCGGGACTCCTGAGCTCAGGCAACCCACCTGTCTTGGCCCCCTAGAGTGCTAGAATGAGAGGCATCGGCCATCATGCCTAGCAAAAAATATTTTCATGGGTTTCTCTCATAACTATCAACTCTGCCCTCGGAGTGGAAAGGTAGCCATGGACAGTACCATAGAAAACAAGTACATAGATTTTCATATAAAAACTTGTCTGTGTGACAGCAGGCTGTACATTTGTTCCCAGTTTGGTGACCCTGGTTTGGGCTCCAATTTTTTTTTTTTTTCCAAGATGTGGAAATATTAGTTTTTTCAGATTTTAAAAATTTCTCTACTTTTTAAAAAGGACACCTGTTTCTACGTATGGTTATCAAAATAGCAACTGCCTTTTAAAAGTGCCTTGGTACCATTGAAACTTTATATCATCCTGCCAGGACACGGGTGCTGCAGATAAAACTTTTCAAACATTTATTTTTTTACTTATTTTAATAGGGAGATAAATCTTGTGTACTTTAATGGTGTACAAGATGAGGTTTTGCCCTGTGTAAACATTTTGAAAGCTAATTCAGGTAAAGCAATTCCTTGCATGCTTTTTATTTTTTATTTTTTTATTTTTTTCCCTCTGGGCAGGGAGAGAACACTTAATAAGCTATACTGGTGTTGGTGGCACCTGTGGCTCAAAGGAGTAGGGCGCTGGCCCCATATGCCGGAGGTGGCAGGTTCAAACCCAGCCCCAGGTAAAAACTGCAAAACATAAAATAAATAAATTAATTAGTTAAAATAAAAATCTATACTCGCAGTGATTTTCAAGTTTCTGATCTATCTTATCATTAACCGTAGGGGTAGGAATAGCTCTCTTGAGTGTAGACATTTTGTTGTTTTTGTAACTTTTTTTTTTTTTTTTGGCCAGGACTGGGTTTGAACCCACCACTTCTGGTATGTGGGGCCAGTGCCTACTCCTTGAGCCACAGGCATTGCCCCGTTTTGTTGGTTTTGAATAGCTTCTCCCCCAAACCCCCCACCCCCATTCTGTTCTCTGCCTCTGTGAGTGCAACCTCTGAGTAGGGGTATGAGTCTTGTGGGACCTCTGGGCCGCTCCCATCCACCTGTCTTGGTGATTCATCTCCTTGGGGAGCTTTGAGATTGCCTCGCCCTAGAAAGAGTCTGATACGCCAAGGCCTTAATGAGGGTACAAGCTGAGGAGGCAAGAATTTGTGGAGCCTCTTCCCTCCAAATACCTGTCTCTTCATGCACATATTAACACAGGGGTTCTCTAGCCAGTGGCATTTAGAAAAAAACAAACATAAACAGAACTGCCCCAACAAAATCAAACTCTGCCTTTCACCTTCTGAGATGGTAGAGAAACCTACTTTAGCTTAATTTCACCCCAGATTTCCTTGTCTTTAATTTAACCGTAACATCCCTTGGATATAAAACACCCCTTCACTTCTTTTTAAATAAATGTTCCCAGGACCACACTTGAAGATTTATACAATATGAAATGCTTACATCTTCACTTACGTATGTTTTTCCTTTTAGCTGGAAATGATGAGAGCAAAGCCGAAGAAATTGTGAGCAGGGTAAAAGAAGAAACGTTGAATAACAAAGGTACGGGTGGGTACGCCGCTCGCTCCTTCTCCTGGGACATGATGGTTTGCGTTGCTTGCGGTGAGCGGCTGGCTGGTGGTGGGGGATTGGGCATAAGGGGACACAGATGGCGAACACCACGTGACATGTGGCCTCTGGGAGAGACGCCTCTGCTTTTCTGGTGCTGCGTTGGGGAGCAGGACAGGGAACGGTAATGCAACCACAGCATCGCTAACTTGTGACACCTGCTCCAGGTGGCGTGGGGATGAGGTGTTAGATAGCGCTCTTTGTCAAATGTAGGTTCTGCAGAAGCAGGACGCTGTTCTGTTCCTTGCTGACTTCTGAGGCACATGTCAGCAGGTCTTTAACTTAAGATGAATCAAACAGAAATATCTTTGACTTTAAGATCCTCTCTCTCTCTTTTTTTTTAAGACAGAGTCTCACTATGTTGCCCTCCGTAGAGTGCTGTGCCGTCACAGCTCACAGCAACCTCAAAGTTTGGGGCTTAAGTGATTCTCTTACCTCAGCCTCCCAAGTAGCTGGGACTACAGGTGCCTGACACAACGCCCGGCTATTTTTGTTGTTGTAGTTGTCATTGTTTAGCAGGACTGAGCCGGGTTCGAACCCACCAGTCCTGGTGCTTGTGGTGCTATAGGCTCCAAGCCTATTTATTTTAAAATGTTAAAGTTAAGGCTTTAGAATAAAAGTCAAAATGAAAAGAAATGTACCCGTTCCACTTAATGTTTTTACAGAATGCTTGATGCTTATTTTAAATTGTTATAATTATAATTTGTATGCTTGTTATTTTTATGTTTTAGGAAATTTAAAGCACAAGGTACCATAGGGATAGCAAGATATTTTGTTACATTGTTACTACTATTATGGCCTGATAGGGGAAAATAATCAAGAACACTGTATAAAACACACAATTTGAAGAAACTCCAGCACAATCTATGACAATGCTTATTTATTTATTTGGGGACAGAGTCTCAAGCTGTCGTCCTGGGTAGAGTGCTGTGGCGTCACAGCTCACAGCAACCTCCAACTCTTGGGCTTAAGCAGTTCTCTTGCCTCAGCTTCTATAGGAGTTGAGACTACAGGTGCCCGACACAATGGCTGGCTATTTTTTGGTTGTAGCTGCCATTGTTGTTTAGCAGGCCCGGGTTGGGTTCGAACCCGCCAGCCTTGGTGTACGTGGCTGGCTCTGTATTCAGTGTGCTAAGGACGCCGAGCTGCTCTTTGTGGGTTGTGATTTGTGTTTCAACGATGATTTGTGATGTCAGGCCCCTTTACCGGCCATACAAGGGCTGTTTCTGGCCTCAGTGCATTCCCAAGTAATGCTTGTGTTTGGCATGTTATAGTTAAAAAGGAAAAAGAAAAACACGGTGTGTCACACACCTTCTGGGGCGAGACACAGTTATAAGAGGGACTTTACCTAATAAATGTAGCCAGTGTAGCCTGGTTCTTTATGCCCTCAATGAATCCCCAATAATTAAAAAAAAGAAAGAAAGAAAAGAAAATGCCTGCTATCACCGGGCCTTGTGAGTTTGAGAGGGTGTCTGACAGCGCCCAGATGGGCGGGTTTCCTGTCTCCAGGCACATGTCTCTAATAAACTGTGGGAGTGACTGAAATGATGACAGGGAGTGTTGTGCTCCGTCAGCTCTGTCCTCGTGTCACCTCCTGGCAGATCTCTGGGAAGCATATGTTGCCACACTCTGTTGCAGGGGCTGCGGTGTGCTGGAAGTTGACTTTGGAAGTTGCTCAGAGGGGCTTCCCCTCAGCTGGATCCCCGCTGTGCAACTGGGAAGTTCCTGGGGGCTGGGGCGGTGTTTACTCTCTCTGATATGCCCCGGGGCAGAGGGCTTAGTTATTGGGGCATGGATTCTGTCCTCCTCCCCGTCCCCTTCCTGGAGCGTCACCTCATTATGGGGATTTGAAGGGGAGCCGTGTCCTGTAACACAGCCAACCCCAAAGCTGCTTCTCTGGACCTGACTAGCTTCCCAGGCCCCACCAGTGAGTCAGGGCCTCAGGGGAGGGGCCGAGAGTCTGTGTATGTCAAGCCCCTTGGGGCATCACTGAGCCCCTTGGGGTATCCCCAAGCCCCTTGAGGCATTCCCGAGCCCCTTGAGGCATCCTTGAGCCCTTGGGGGCATCCTCGAGCCCCTTGGGACATCCCCGAGCCCCTTGGATTATCCCTGAGCCCCTTGGTGCATCCCCGAGCCCATTGGAGTATTCCAGAGCCACTTGGGGCACCCCAGCATCCCCTCAAGTTGTAGACTCACTGCCGTTTTCACTGCCTTGGAGGGCCTGTCATTTCTGGGCTGTAGGAGAAGTCACATAGGGAACTGACACATGCTTTTCTCATGTGTTCTTTTTTTTTTTTTTATAATTTTATCGAATCATAATTGTGTACATTGGTGCAATCATAGGGCACAATGTGCTTCATATACATTCAGAAATATTTTTATCATACTGTTACAGATAGCCTTCATGGCATTTTCTTAATCACTGTATACCCTACCTTTAATAAGTTTCACCAGTACCCTGCTAAGATGCACTGTAGGTGTGTTCCCACTAATTGCCCTCCCTCCACCCAGCCTCCCCCCTCCCCTCCCCATGTGTTCTTTTTTTTAACCTGAATGAATGAAAAAAGAAAAGATGAGTAATCCAGAAAATCCTGATCATATGTGATCAGCCTACCTGAGGAAGACGCTCAAAGATCTTTTAGGGCTTTGTATGGCTGTATCTAATTTTAATTTTATTTATTTTACTTTATGTTTAATTTAATTTTGCCTCATTTTATCTTTTGTTTTACTTATTTTATACTTTATTATTTCTATTATTTTATTTTGTTTTTTTATTTATATATTTTGTTTTATCTTATGTGTTCCACATTTTATTTTATTAATTTGATTTAATTTTATTATTTATTCATTTTTGAGGATGGAGTCTGACTTTGCTGCCGTAGGTTGACTGCCCTGGCACCATCCTATCTCACAGCAATCTCAAACTCTTGGGGTCAAGCAGTCTTTCTCCCAAGTACGTGGGACTACAGGTGCCCACTACAATGCCTGGCTAATTTATTTTATTTTATTCTATTTTACTTTATCTCATCTTATTTTATTTTATCTTATTTTAGTTAATTTTAATTTTGTTCATTTTCTTTTTATTTCTAGAGACAAGGTCTGGCTCTGTCAGCCGAGGTTGGAGGACAGTGGTGTCATCAGACCTCACAGCCACCTCAGACTCCTGGGCTTAAGTGATCTCCCGGCTTCTGCCTCCCAAGTGGAAAACTTAGCTGGACTATCGGTGGTAGGCACGTGCCACTGCACGCAGCTGAGTTTTCCACTTTCTTATAGAGATGGGGTCTTGCTGTGCTGCCCAGGCTGGTCTGAAACTCCTGCTCAACTCCCACCTTCCCTCTCCAAGTGCTGGGATGACAGGTGTGAGCCACTGTGCCTGGCCTCTGTGGCTGTCGAAAAAGTCTGCAATCTTTTCAGATTTAGAAGTCAGTTAGCAGAGCCTCTGACACGTCCCTCCTGGGGTAACCACGGGTAACAGATGCTGACGGTTGGCCTGAGGTGGTGGGGGGAGCGCTTTGCCTGTGGTCTTTGAAGTAGCCTACGCCCCGATCGAGTCTCCCTTCCTGGGGGCTGGGCTCTGTTCTCCAGGGGACATCGCTGGCTTCCCCTTCTGCCACCGTGGTCATCCGTGCCCACTAAACTGCGCCGAGCCTCACTGTCGATCACGTTCTTGAGTACGAGTTCCCACGGCTGTTCGCCTGCTCAGACTGGCTGCTGTCTGCTCTGCTCTTGGCCATACAGCCCCAGTCATGCACTGCAGGAGGCCAGACGGAGCCCAACATGCAACAGTCACCCGCGATTCCTGCACTGGGCAGTTGTAACCAGTGCGTTTGTATCCAAGCAGGTGAGCGCACATCCCCCCACCACGAGCCAGCGTTGCTGGTGACCATCAGCAATGCAGAGATTTCCAAGTGTCTGATTCTCACATAGCCCACTTTCCCCTTTTATGTGTCCTTTAAAAAAAAAAAAGCTTCAGAGGGCAGTGCCTGTGGCTCAAAGGAGTAGGGTGGCAGCCCCATATGCCGGAGGTGGCAGGTTCAAACCCAGCCCCGGCCAAAAACTGCAAAAGAAAAAAGGAAAAACTTCAAATTAATATGAGGGTGCAAATGATTAGGTTACGTGGTTTGCATTTCTTTTTTGTTTGTTTTTTAATTGTTTCAGCTTCATGGAGGGTGCCAAGAGTTACACTGTTAGGTAAAGCCCGTCTTATGATTTTGTCCCACCCTGGGTAAAGTTCAAGTTGTATTTGAGTCCTTGACATTGTGCACATGAGGTGAGAGCTCACCAATTCCCCTTCTTCCCTCTAATTGAATTTAACTATGTTTTTCTCTCCTGTGGGTGTGTGGTTGTTTTTCTTCTGGCTTCATATTAGAATTGAGTGCACTGGATATAACCTTTTCTGTTTTTGTGATGCTTCTCTAAGAAGAATGTGTTCCCCATCCACCCAGGTTAAGACAAAAGATGTAAAGTCTCCATCTTTTTTAACGGCTGAATGGTATTCCATGGTATATACATAGACCACAGCTTGCTAATCCATTCCTGGGCTGCTGGGCATTTAGGTTGCCTCCACATTTGTGGTGATTGTAAATTGAGCTGCGATAAACAGTCTAGTGCAAATGTCCTTATGATAGAATGATTTTTTTCCTTCTGGGTAGACGCCTAGTAATGGGACTATGGGATGCAATGGAAGGTGTACTTTTAGCTCTTTGAGGATTCTCCGTACTTGTTTCCATAAAGGGTGTACGAGTTTGCAGCAGTGTAAAAGTGTTCCCTTCTCCCCACGTCCATGCCAGCACCTGCAGCTCTGAGACTTTGATCTGGCCTTAATACCTTTTTTTTTTTTGTTCTTAGTTCTTGGGGTTTTATCATATCCTCTTCTCTTTCTGTTATTTCCTTTCTTTCCTTTCTTTCTCTTTCTTTCTTTCTTTCTTTCTTTCTTTCTTTCTTTCTTTCTTTCTTTCTTTCTTTCTTTCTTTCTTTCCTTCTCTCTCTCTCTCTCTCTCTCTGTCTTTCTTTCTTTCACTCTTTCTGTCTTTCTCTCTTTCTCTCTTTCCTTCTCTCTCTCTCTCTCTCTCTGTCTTTCTTTCTTTCACTCTTTCTGTCTTTCTTTCTCTCTTTCTTTCTCTCTCTCTCTTTCTCTCTCTCTCTCTCCTTCCCTCCCTCCCTCCCTCCCTCCCTCCCTCCTTCTTTCCTTCCTGCAGCTTTTGGCCAGGGCTGGATTTGAACCCACCCACCTCTGGCATATGGGGCTGGCACCCTACTCCTTTGAGCCACTGGCACCGCCCAGTATTTTCTTTCTTTGAAGTCATGCTCAGTTGAAATCATATTTGGGGGGCAGGGGCGTGGAACATAGGAATTTATACACAAAAGTACGACTCATCCAGCTCTCAGAAGTAGAAGTGTGTGGTTGTCTTCAGAGACGGAGGTGATGTGGCTGAAATCCAGGGAAGCGCTTTACTTTAACCTGTCAGTATTTAGCCGCGGTGCCAACACATTTATGAGTTCTTGGGTAATCAGGTGCTGATCGCAGCTGTCTCATTTAGAACAGAGAGTCTCACTCATTTGCCAGAATCCCCCAAACTCAAACAAATAAATAAAAGATCCCCAAAGTGCAGTCAAAGCTAACAACTAAAAGCATCAGAGTATTCACATTAACTCAAATGGGCAGCACAGAGAGGTTTAAATGCTCATCAGAGTACTAAGGGACGTAAACCTGGTTTTGCCAAGTTCCGGATGGGTTCCAACAGGTCCCAGCAGAGTCCCTGAGTCTCAAATGCTCAGAGGGAACGGACTGGAAATGCCTTGTCAGTTTTCCTCTTGGAAAAGCGAAAAGCACCGTCGTTTTGCGTGACAGTTGCATCATTTTTATCCTGAGGAGCGTGTGTGACTCATGAGCGTTCCCTAACATTACTGGCTGTGCTCCTGCACCCTCCTTTCAAGCACATCTACCCAGGTGTCCCTTGTGGCCGGCTTTCGTTTGAAGAAACCACTGCTCAATTCTTCATGACGTGATGGGCCTCAAGAAGGTAGATCATGTGTGCTTAATTGTGAGGACATTTTCTTCACCTTAGAAATACTTGTTTGTGATGTACGATTTGGACCTATCCAAGGATGTATAAGATACTTAATTTTTAGTTTTTGGCCATGTCTCGGTTTGAACCCTTCACCTCTTGCATACGGGGCCTACACCCTAATCCTGTGAGCCTCAGGCGCCACCCAATTTTTTTTTTTTTTTTTTTTTTTTGAGACAGAGTCTACTATCTTACCCTGGGTAGAGTGCTGTGGCGTCACAGCTCACAGCAACCTCAGACTCTTGGGCTTAAGTGATCCTCCTATCTCAGCCTCCCAAATAGCTACGACTACAGGCACCCGCCACAAAGCCCGGCTATTTTTTTGGTTGCAGCCGTCGTGTTGTTTAGCAGGCCCAGGCCAGGCTCGAACCCCGTCAGCCTCGTTGTATGTGGCTGGTGTCCTACTCACTGAGCTACAGGCCCCGAGCCAAGATGCTTAATTTTGTTCACAAAAACAGAATAGCATGGAGTCAGTGCGAATTGTGGTAGTAGGCAATCAAGCTAATTTGCTAGCTTGAGAAATGTACTTCATCTAAGCCTAAAATAAATTCTTGTTGATGCACACGGAGGCTCTTTATTAATATTTCTGCATGCAGGGAAGCGGGTTGGGGTTTTAGAAATGCACACTGTCCCTGTCGGCTGTCCCTGCTCAAGTGAGGGCTCTGTGAGGGCACAGGTATATTCTCCAATCTCAGCTGCACCTGACACCTTGTACAGAGCAGGTGCTGAGAACCACAGGGATCAGCATCTATCACACGTGTGCGCACACGTTACAAATGACAGACACACCACAGTTTCCAGGCTGGTGTCTTCCTCAGCCCGCAGAGAACTCCAAAGCGGATGGAGCCCTACTTTGAGGCCCCTAGAAGGCCCCTAAAATTTACCTTCTACCTGTCGACTTTCTGAATTTACAGAACGATCCTTGCGAAGCTTGGCACAGTCGGGCAAACTGTCTGGTGAGCATTGACGGCACCGATTTTTCTGCCTTACCCTCTTGGTGTGCTTTATTTTAATGCAGAGTTCTTGGGAGATAACGTCTAAAATGACATTGTTGTCACAACACTTGGCGTGAGTTTGTTGGCCAACAGAAAATGATGTTTATTTTATACCCAAGAGAGGTTGTTAACAATCTTTGTGGATGTGTGTTGAGGCTCAGCATATAGTTGAAACTACCTTTGTCTTTTTTATTTAACAGAAAATGTCCCTGATTGTCTGTTTATGTTTTTATACTATGCTCATGTTCTTTGTTTCATTTTTCCTGTACGGTCTTGACTCAGCCGGTGGGCAGTCATGGGTGGAGAAATGATCCCTGTATATCTTCTGAAGGACAGAAAGAGCCGTGCCGTGTTCTGAATGTTTAACTTGCCACTGCCAATCTCATTGTGCTTTTTTTTTTTTTCATTATTAAAATTTGCTTTAATACTTAGGGGAGAAAAAAATATCACAGTTGTAGTGAAGGAGCAAGAAGCATTTTTATAGTAGCAGTAGGCTTTTATTTATTTGTTTTTTTGGCTGGGGCTGGGTTTGAACCCGCCACCTCCGGCATATGGGAGGCGCCCTACTCCGTTGAGCCATAGGCTTTTAATTTTAATATCTGTTATGCCGTGAATTCATAGGGAAAAGGGTCCAGTACTCAGGGAGGCACCTTGCCATTGAATGTGACAAAGCATTGCATGTCTTCAATTCATGGGGAATAGGTTCCAGCACCTTATATTCTGCGTACATGCGGGTCTATTGGTTATTCTGTGTGCTGTATACTGTACAGCTATTATGCCGTGAATTCATGGGGAATAAATAGGTTCCAGCGTCTAATATCACAGTTCATTGGTTCTCCTGTGTGTTATGTTATATGCCTATTGTGCCATGAATTCACAGGGATTGGGTTCCAGGAGCTCAGGCTCTTTTCTGTTGGTTCTCACACTGTGGGCTTCTCTGCGCGGAGCAGGCTGGCGCTTCAGCTGCACCCAGGTACCTTTCTCTTTGGCTTCCTTCTTTTTCTGGTGATTTTCCTTCACACATTTCAAGAAGCCATCTCGGCTCTTAGATGCTTAATACGCTCAATAGGAACATTAATCCTCTTGGCAAGGATCTTGCCCTTAACTTGTTTACAGCAATGTCAACAGCGTGCCGGGGGACCCTGTAGCCTATTGCATTTTTACCGTGGGGACATCTGCGGGGCACGCCTTTTTGAACACGACCCATTCCCTTGACGGCTACAATGTCACTTTTCTTGTAGATTCGCGTATATGTGGCCTCAGGGACAACTCCATGTCTCCAAAAGGCCTAGAGAGCGTTTATCAGGTGCCTCTCCTCTTTCTCTTTGTGTGTTGGTCATTTGGGTGAATTACTGGAAGACAGTGTCCCCGCCCAAAAGTTCACTGTGCTTTTATCCAATCCTTAATTTCTCAAGATGGTCAGGATTAGTCTTAACCTTTGCACGCACTTAAGGACTTCTTTGGAAGGTGAGCTCTGAGAAAGAGGGCGGTTGTCTGCCTGCTTTCCTTAGCACCTTTATAAATACTTAAATGACTTTAAAAAACATTTCCTCAAGGAAGAATTTTTATTCTCTTTCTGTCTGCTACATTATTTTCTCCCTGCCAATAAATTAGAAGATACTTTCATCACTGATTTTGTTCCCATGTTTTGCCCTTAAAATATTTTATTTACAAGGTGGCATTGTCACCGTGGAAAATGGTTTTGTCCAGTTACTTTGGACACATTTCAAAGTGCCTGGTGCTTCTGAGCTACGGAATTTGAGATCATTCACATCTCCTGTCTGAAATTTATTCCTGAAATAATTACTTCCATAATTTTTCCCCCTTGTAGAATTGAAGCGAACGTTATTTGATATAAAATATCAATATATACATCGTCTAGGGTTTTGTTTTTCAGTAAAGTTTCAAGTATTCTTAATGACATTTTAAACATTTCATTTAATTGTTCATTTATTTTTTGAGACAGAGTCTCATGTGTCACCCTCAGTAGAGTGGTGTGGTATCATAGTTCACAGCAACCTCAAACTCTTGGGCTTAAGCGATCCTCCTGCCTCAGCCTCCCAAGTAACTGGGACTACAGGCACCTGCCACAGTGCCCGGCCATTGTTTTGTTGCAGTTCTTGCTGTTGTTTAGTTGACCTGGGCCAGATTCGAACCTGCCGGCCTCAGTGCATGTGGCCGGTGCTGTAACCACTGTGCTATAGGCACCGAGCCAGTATTTTAAACATTTTAATGAGAACCAGAGATGTAGTCATTTCTTGAAGGGTCTTGTCATTCAATAGAAAAGGACCATGTTTCGGGGCGTGGTGGCTCATACCTCAATCCCAGCACTCTGGAAGGCCGAGGTGGAAGGATCCCTTGAGCTCAGGAGTTGGAGACCAGCCTGAGCAAAGAGCAAGAACTCTAATCTACTAAAAATAGAAAAATTAGCTGCGCATAGCAGTGTATAGCTGTAGTCCTAGCTACTCAGGAGGCTGAGGCAAGAGGATCGCTTGAGCCCGGGAGTTTCAGGTTGCTGTGAGCTATGAAGATGTCATGGCACTCTAGCCCAGGGTAACAGAGTTAAGACTCTGCTTGCATAAAAATAAATAAATAACAAAGGGACCATGCATTTCTGAAATACATGTCATGATTCAGACAGGACAAGGTCAGTCTTGTGCATGTGGGTGGGTACAGAGGGTTGTGCCAAGCAGACACACACATGGCTACCCACTTTGGCCGTCCAATCCTCCATACTGGTTGGGGTTTTCAGGCATATGTAAAACTCATCCCTACATCCAGCAAGCTGTTAGGTTCACCTTGTGGTAGATACTTTAAACTCCTAATATCTAAGTGAGTTCTCACGGTGCCTTGTAGGTAAATATTTCTCTTTCCTGAGTTGGCACATCTTTAGAGACCTTTCTTGTAGAATCTACAGCCTAGCAATGTTTTGTGCACTTCAGAGAGAAAGCTGGGGAGTTTGCACCATCCCCGATATTTGCAGATAACAGGCCCCTCCTCATCTACGGAGGGTTTCAACCATTCGCATTCCTAAATTCTCAGCTGCTTCCAATTTCCTCGGGCTGGAGAAACTTCTCTGAGTGTTTCTGCAGCTGTAGGCCTGCCCAGGACAAATCCCGCCGACTTCATTCATCAGAAAGTCTAATTGTTTTGCCTTTGTGGTTGACAGCTCTTGGTAATTGGTGTGGAATTATGAGTTGAAAACATTCCCTACCTTCGAGGAATTCGAGGTTATTCTTACCAGGACATCTGACTTCCTTTGCTTAGATGAGACATGATATAATAATAATTCCTGAATATAATATGCCTTTCTTTCTCGTTGTTAAACTCTATTTTACTTTCTGTTTTCAGAAGTGTGATAATATCCTTCATAACGGTTCTTTTTCTTCATATTTATTCTGTTTGGGTTTACCAGACTCTCTGGATGTGTGGATAGGTGATTTTGAGCACATTTGTATAATATTTACCCAATATTTCTTCAAATACTCTTTATTTTCTCTGTCTCTTTCTCTCTCTCTTTTTTTAATCTTCTCCTTAAGGGACCACAATTGTAGATTTGTCAGATTGCTTGATACTGCCTCTCACATTTCATTGAGCATCTGTTTTGGTTTATACTTTTTCTCTCTCCTTCCTTCCTTCCTTTCTTTCTTCTTTTGTTTATTTATTTGTTTATTTATTTATTTATTTATTTATTTTTGAGACAGAGCCTCAAGCTGTCACCCTGGATAGAGTGCTGTGGCATTATAACTTACAGCAACCTCCAATTCCTGGGCTCAAGCGAGTCTCCTGCCTCCGCCTCCCAAGTAGCTGGGACGACAGGTCCAGCCCCTGTTTTTGTATTCACCTAGTTTTCATGCTCTGAGAACACTAACACTTTTGAATCCTTTTCCATTCTGCACCAAAGTGGATGGAGGGCTCCCCTCCCCTTTGCTTTCCGGAGCACCCAGGGGACGTTTAATGAGTGATTTTTCTTGTGGTCTGCTTTGCAAACGTGGCAGTTCACCTTCTTCCAATGCGGGCTATCATGAGTACCAGGGTTATTGTGTAAGTTAATTACCCAGAAGATTATCATGTGGTTTTAGAGGCGCCTATTGTATGCACTATTTAACAGATAAGAAATAATGAGTGTTGTTAAAACGGGAAAAGAAATGGCCCTGTCAGCACGGGGAGATACCTGAGCTTGGGAGAGAAGCAGAAAACACATTCTGCAAGCCCCACCGCCCCCACCATGCCGCACACCCTCATCCTTATGTGCTGGAACTCTGCTCCAGCCTGGAAAAAACACAGCAAAACCAGCAAACGTCCCAAACTCTATCTCAAGAATGAAATTCCAGCTATTCCCACACTTTCCCTTTCTTCCCTTAAATGGCCCTGGATTCCACTTTATCCTTTTAAAGCATCAGTAGAATTAACCACGGTTCGATTTCTGACATGGGGGCATTTGAAAATTTGGGGCTGTTTGGAGCTCCCAAAGGCTCCAGACACGGAACGTGTTCTGTGTGGAGGCTACAAGAAGTATTGTTAATTATTATTATTATTATTATTATTGGTAGAGTCCTGATTGAATCTGTAGGGGTCAGGAGATGGGAGGAACAGTCTCCAGCCAGGTGCTGTGCGCTGCAGCCCAGCTGATGCCCTTTGCTCGGAGGGAGGGACCTCCGGGACTGTGGTGGCAGGTTATTCGCCATTATTAGAAATTCGCACCATATTATTTATTTACTTTTTTTTAATAGGTATTTTGTAAGATTTTATAGTGAATATTTGGCAAATAAAGCTACATTTAGTTACAATTTCACATTTTCCCCATGTATGTATGGCAACTTTGGGGACATCTTGTATATTCATTCATCACAGTCGTCACAACCTGCAGCCTTTTTTAAATTACATCATATCTGTGCATATTAATGCAATCATGCGGTACATTGTGCTGCTTTTATAAAATATATACATAAATTTTATAAATATATATATATATAATTTGTATATATTTTATATATACAAATTGAAATGTTTTCATCACACTGGTTGACATAGTATTTACTTATTTTCTTAAGGGGATGGTGAAGATGGTGGTGGGCTGTGGTCATGTGCAAAGAACGTCTTCGAGGTGACAGGTGCATTTTGCAGAGCCTGGAAGCTACTGACGGATATTGTCATGAGTTGAATCTTGTACCCACCCCCCAAACTGTAATACATACTTAGTCTTAGCTCCTGGGACCTCATTTGGAAATGGGATCTCTGTAGACATGCTTAGTTAAGTATCTTGAGAAGATACCATCCTGGATCAGAGAGAGCCCTAAACCCCAGTGACAGGTGTCCCCCTAAGAGACAGCAGAGGAGACACAGGCACAGAGGAGAAGCCACATGGAGACGGAGGCAGAGACTGGAGTGATGTGGCCACAAGCCCAGGGATGCCTGGATCCCCCAGGAGCTCAAGAGGCAGGAAGGAGCCTCTTCTCCCCTGGGGCCTGTGGAGGGAGTGGCCCTGAGACACCTGCAGCTCAGACCCCTGGGTCTTCAGGATGATGAGAAAGTTAATTCCTGTTAATTCAAGCCCCTCAGGCTGCGGTCACTTATTATGGCACCCTGGGAATCAAATAATACGGATACAGAGCAAACAGGAATTGAATGTCTTGTTGGGGCAGATGAGACACTG
Organism: Arctocebus calabarensis; assembly: GCA_963573935.1. Classification (NCBI taxonomy): domain Eukaryota; kingdom Metazoa; phylum Chordata; class Mammalia; order Primates; family Lorisidae; genus Arctocebus; species Arctocebus calabarensis. The sequence continues at coordinate 33,932 of CAUYON010196793.1, forward strand.
GCTGGAATGATGTGTCTCACACGCGCATGTCTGTAGGGGTGCGGGATAAACCAGGTACAGGGAAACAGTTTAGAGAGTTTATGCATTCAGCTTTCTTGTGCAAAAACATCGGTGAGTGGACCTTGTGCATACATTTGCTAGTCATCAAAAGGACAGAGTGCTTTATGTTCAAGTCTTGGAAGCTCATGGAACTGGCGTGCCCAGCACATAGCTTATTGCGTGTTGTCTGAGTGCAAGGCCCTGTCTAGCACTTCCCAGCCCTTGGAAGGAAACGCGTTTGGACCCTGCAGCCGCCCACGTGGTCCCAGCTGCGGCCATCACAGTCGTCACAACCTGCAGCCTGGATTCAGCGTAGGACGTGGGCTGATGTTAGCTTCTCCATCTCAGAGGGAGGCTTCTGCCCACCCAGGGATGGGATAAGGAAGACACAGGGGTCCTGTTCTTCCCCCTTCCGCACGAGCTGAGCATTCACCTGGGTCCAGGAGGGCGGAAAGAAGGAGACAAGGTGATGTGTATGTAGCCAGTTGGGTTCTGCAGGTGACCTGGTGAAGAGTTAGAGCTCGTCCTTGTAGCACAAGTACAGGCCGTCCAGACCACCTACAGGGCTGCTTCTGCGGTCATTCCCTCAATGAGTCTGCCTGGGCTGACAGAACAGAGACCCACAGACTGGGCAGTTTAAACAACAGACATCAATTCTCTCCCAGTCCTGCAGAGGAAATTATATGACTCTAACTTCTTGTACTAACGAAATAAAAAAGAGAATTGTGACTGGGTATCCAAAAACCTACATATAATCAGGACACAGGGATATGAAAGTAATGTTATGCAGAAATAAAATAGAAAACAGAATAACACAGAAATTAAAAACAATCACACTTAATAGTTTCCTTTAGATAAAAAAAAATATGGATATAGTCCACCAGACAACTATTCAACTATTCATCCTTCATCTCAGAAATAAAAAGCAAGAATAGATTAGCTTGCCTTGGAACTAGGAAGAGGAATTAACATCTAATAAAAATATGATTTTAATTTGGGTAATAAAGAGTAATTCATCCTTAACTTTGGGCTAATCTATTTGGTCACCTCCCCTTGGAACAACGACAACAAAAAGTCTCATTCCAAAAATTTTTCCAAAGTAATGCAAACAGAATTAGAAAATAATTTGCTGACTTTACAGAAAGACTCTCTACCAAACCTTCTTATAGATTATTGATTTCCTGTGGTTTTTTTTTTTTGCAAGCCTCCAAGGAGCAAACCATTGACCCTAGAATAAATCTGGCCCCCCACCTGTTTTTACAGGTAAAATTTTACCCAAACACAGCCATGTTTTTTTCTTTGCGTCTGCCCTAAGAACATAGTTTCAATAGAGACTATATGGCCTTAAAACCCCCAAATATATGGAATCTGATCATTTATATCCCCAAATGTGCTGGCTTTTGCTCTGTCCTGTTCAAACTGACCATAGCCACTGACCTGACTCTGAGTTAAATCCATCTTTATTCCTACATAGGCAATTTTTAAAGCATTATTCTAGACCTCTCCTACTTATCAACATAGATAAAGTCTGGCTCAAATTTAGTCATTAATTAAGACTTCTAGGTTACAAAAAAATAGCCCCTGGCCTAGTTATATCTTCATTCACTTGAGATGACAGTAAAACAGTTGGGATAATTCAACATCAACTAAAGCAAACATCTAAAGAAGTTAATTTTGTTGCACCAGTGGTTTCTGTCTACACTGAATTCACAAAGTGAATGGACAGCAAATGGCCTTTCCATGCATCCCAAGGCTGGTTGATTGGTTCTCCCTGCTCAGTACCCTGGGATAAGGATGATCCTGCAGCCAGTAATACTGTAATCGATTAGTGATGCCTGCTGTGGCTGCAGAAGGAGAATTACAGTCTGTTTGCTACATTCTTCCCATTTTTGGTATTTAGCGCATAAGCCACAATAAATAACGCATGTTTTAAGGTAGTAGCCGCAATTTCCATCCACTGCCACAGTTTTGGCTGATTCATGAACACCGAGTCTTAATTACTGCTGGTACTTTGCAAGGACTTGGCAATTTGTTTTTATAACATAACCAGGTAAGCTTGCCTCCTACCCATGTGGGATTTATATTCTAGTGAGAGTGACGAGTTCATCAGATAGTTTCGTACTTGTGTGAGGGAGCACTATGGTAAAAAATAGTTCAAAGGCATTTCCTGTAAGCACCTATTGTAAAAGATTCTGTTCCGTCCTCTCCTTTGATGCTACACACTCTGGCTTCTGTTGCATGAAGTCCCATGCCCCTGTGTGACCTTTTCTTTCTTGATTGTACTTTTTATGTTGTATTTCCTCTGTGTTTCATTCTAGCCTCTTACACTATACACCTGTCCCGGGGCCTTGGGTCACGTCTTCCAATTCTCACTGCTGTGTTTGTCTCCAAAACGCCTTCTTGCCGGCAAGTCCAAGGCTGGTGATTTTCTCCACTCCATTTTGGTCAAAGGTGCTACCAGCTGCTCAGCTCCCTAGACTGGGCCTCAGTGTGTCTGTGATGACTTTCCCCACCTTTTGTTTGTCTTTCTAACCATAGTCAGGGACCAAGTCAATGTCTACCACCTAACTATTTCTCAAAAATGTGCATTTACTTTTTGTATCACTGCCTAGAAAAGGTCTTACTTGTCCTTTAACACTGCTTCTTAGTCTTCTCCCTGCTGTCTTCCTTAGACTGCCTACACTGCCGTCAGAGTGATCCTACTGAGTCATTACCTTACCTGCTTAACCCAATGGACAGAATGCTCTTCATGTCTTTGCATTTGTTCCTTGACTGTCTCTTTCTCCTCCTCAATGGGACAAAAAGGACCTGTCCTCGGGCCAATTGCCTACACTCCTTATTCCTCTGAGACTATTAATGTATTCCAGTCTTACACATTGTACTGTGGATCATGTAACTGTCACTGATTTCTCTGGCCCCAGGATGGTCCCTTGCACACTAGTGGAGAATACAAAATAGTGGCCCAAAGAATCAAATGTGGAAAAGATTTTATATATTGTGAAAACTTAATGCAAGACAACTGCTGTGATAATGTTGGTGATAATGGTGATTGTGGTGGACACGATGGTCATCACCATGGTGGTGCATTGATGACCGTGATGGAGATGATGATGGTGAAAATTATCATGGTGATAGTTGTGGTGATGGTGATGCTAGTGATAGTGATAATGGTGATGCTCCGAAGGTCATGATGATAATGATGGTGGGAATAGTGATGATCATCATGGTGATGGTGATATTGATGGTGATAATGGTGAACATGGTGGTAATAGTGATGATAGTGATGATGGTGAACATGGTGGTGGTAGTGATGATGATCATGATGGGGATGATAGTGATGGTGGTGAAGATGGTGGTGATAGTGATGATGGTAATGATGGTGATGACGATGATAGTGGTGATGGTGGTGATGATGGTGGTGAAGATAGTGGTGCTAGTGGTAGTGGTGATGGTGGTGGTAGTGATTATAGTGATGGTGGTGAAGATGGTGGTGATAGTGATGATGATATGATGGTGGTGATGATGATAGTGGTGATGGTGGTGATGATGGTGGTGAAGATGGTGGTGCTAGTGGTAGTGGTGATGGTGGTGGTGGTGATTATAGTGATAATGGTGATGACAGTGATGATGATGATGGTGAAGATGGTGATGATGGTGAACATGGTGGTGGTAGTGATGATGGTCATGATGGTGAAGATGGTAGTGGTAGTGATAATAGTGATGGTGGTGAAGATGGTGATGATAGTGATGATAGTGATGAAGGTAATGATAGTGGTGAAGATGGTGGTGCTAGTGGTAGTGGTGATTATAGTGATAACGGTGATGACAATGATAATGATGATGGTGAAGATGGTGGTGATAGTGATGATAGTAATGATGGTGAACATGGTGGTGGTAGTGATGATGGTCATGATGGTGAAGATGGTAGTGGTAGTGATAATAGTGATGGTGGTGAAGATGGTTTTGATAGTGATGATGATGTGATGGTGATGATGATGATAGTGATGATGGTGGTGATAATGGTGAAGATGGTGGTGCTGGTGGTAGTGGTGATGGTGGTGGTAGTGATTATAGTGATAATGGTGATGACAATGATAGTAATGATGGTGAAGATAGTGGTGGTAGTGATGATGGTGATGTTGATAATGGTGGTGGTGATGGTGGTGAGTTAGTGATGATGTTGATCATGATGATAGTGATGATCGTGAAGATGGTAACGATGGTGGTGGTAGTGCTGATGGTGAAGATGATGGTGGTGATGATAGTCATAATGTTGATGATGATGGTGATGATGATGATGGTAGCGATGATGGTGAAGATGGTGGTGGCAGTGCTGATAGTGGTGATGGTGATGATGATGATGGTAATGATAATAGTAGTGATGATAGTGATGGTGATGTTGATAGTGATGGTGAACATGGTGGTGCTGGTGGTAGTGGTGATGGTGGTGGTGATGAGTTAGTGAGGATAGTGATGATGGTGAACATGATGGTGGTGGTGCTGCTGATGTTGGTGATAGTGATGATGATAATAAAAATAGTGAGGATTGCTGCTCTCATACCCATCATAGTTGTGATCACACAAAATCACAAATTTTAGAGTTGATACACAGAGAAACTTATGGGCTCTGTAGCGATGCCAGTTACCTTCTAGCACTATCACATTTGTGTTTATTTCCTTAAAATATGCTTTTCCCATTATACATGGAGAAGACTTATTAATTCTGTGGCTTTACTGCACCCTGTGTTGTGACCATATTTAATTTAATTATCAGACTGACTGTCAGGAGAACCTAATCACAGATGTCTGACCTTGGACAAGCTGTTTCCTGAGTTTTAAATCTTCTTTCTTGAGCTGAATTTTTATAACTTCTGCCCAGATTGAGGGGACAGTCTTTTCCTCTGATACTACCAGCATGGAATTAATTCATGCTTATAATAATTTCATGGGCGCATTTATCACTTGGTAAAAAAGTTTCCAATAAGAAATATTATCTGAGATCACCTTTGTGGTTTTACAGCCTTACTTTTGCATAGACCATTCTTCAGACTTATTCACAGTCTGGATGCTTTGTAGTGATTAAAACATAATTTCTGAAAGCAATCTCTGATATAAAGCTTCTCAATTACTTTGCACCTTTCTCTATTAGGACTGCAGTTGTAACCCCATCCTTCTATTCTAGCTGTGGCTGGAATTTGCACATTTGAAAACATTGACTTTTAAATTCGTTTCTCCATAAAACCAATTGCATTACAGATTTTTGCACATGAACATAGGCCCAAGGACAGAATATTTTCCCCAAGGAAATGCAAGTCAGAATCGATTTTCTCTTCATTCTGCCAGGGAAGGAACCATCCATAGGTTGTTTGAGGATTCTAAGGGAATGGTTGGTTTACCTTTTTTGTGTTTGTTTGAGATTTGCATTATCCAAATCTGTATCGTGTGAATTCTAATAAGCAAAGACCTTCTGTGTGACCTCACCTGCCACTACCAGAAGGAAATGTTCTGTAGGGAAACTTTGATGACATTAATTGGGCATATTGGAAATACATGTATCAGCTCACTGATTTTTGGGGGGGGGGATGTGTTGTGATACTGTAATGTCACTTTAGTGACAAGTGACATGTAAGTGTCATGTAAAGGTGGAGAAGTCACACTCACGTGGTAACTTGTCAAACCCACACTTCCGTCTCCAAACATCTTAGCTCTACTTGGTTGTGGACTGTTCTGTGTCCCCTCTTTCCAAGTCTTGTTGCTTTCTCACTTCCTTCTGAAGGGTAGGATGGCCAGGTCTGTCGTGTCCAACTCTTCCATGGCTAACAGCAGCATCGACACCTGCAGTCTCAGAGCTACTGTCTGGAAGGAGCCCAGGGAGCACAGCTCCTTGGAGTGCACGGTACACTTCTGAATACTGTGGTTAAGCCAGATGGGTCTAGCCAGGCCCGTGGGACTTCTTCAGCCATCCTCATAGTCCTTGTTTGGTCCCCTGCAGGTGAAGCGATGAGGTCAGCCACCCAAGCCATGGATCACACAGAAAGAACCCCTCCCTGTGGAGCTGACTCTCCTATGAAGCTAGGAAGCTTGCAAAAACATAAAAACAGAAATCCGCTCTTCACTTACCGGCCACCCTCTCCAAATCTGCACATACAAGCTTTGCTTTTAAAGTAATCTTGCACCTGTTAGGCTGGGAGTTTTCAGGATAACCTGTGTCACATAAAACATCTTAATGGCTTTCCTTTGGTTGTTGTTTTTCCTTGCAGATCCCACTCCCAACGTGAAGATGCTTTAAGACACGCACCCTCTGGCTCTCATTGCCGTGTCCTTGGGGGAAAAAGGCTGATGCAATTTTGCTTTTGCCTGCTGTGCTTCTTTGCTTTTTAGACTCAACCTTTAGCTGCTGCCCACGTGACTTTTAGAAAGTCTGAACACAGCATCTTCGTCTGTTTGGAGTGCTGTAACAAAATACCTTAAACTAGGTGGATAATTTATCAACAGCTGGAATTTACTGCTCCCAGTTCTGGAGCCTGAAGATGTAGATGCTGGAGTGGCAGGTGCTGTGAGTGGTGGGGACTCACCTTCTGGTTCATAAATGTGACCTTCTCACTGTGTCCTCACCTGGTGGCAGGGTGAGGGAGGTCTCTGGGGTCCCTTTTATAAGCACACTGAGGCTTGCAAACAACAGATATTTCTTGCTCACAGGTCTGGAGCTGGGAAGTCCAACTCAAGGCACCAGGTGATTCAGTGTCTAAAAGGTCCTGCTTCCTGATTTGGACATGGAGCCTTCTTTCTGAATCCTCACATGGTGGTCAGGACAAGACAAGGTCTCTTACCCTATACCCAGCCACTTGCATCTGCAGCACCTGTAGCTCAGTGGGTAGGATGCTAGCCACATACAC
>CAUYON010196794.1:0-28627 GCA_963573935.1 Arctocebus calabarensis
CCAGCACATTGTACCCCATAATTGCATTAATGTACACAGCTATCATTTAATAAAAAAATATATAAAAAACACAAAGAACAAAAAAAAAATACAAATCCAGGTGTATTCTATTAAGCCAGCCATTAAGCAGATTCATAAAAATAGAAAACAATGCTACTCTTCTATTTTTTGCTTTTGGATACTATAGTTTTATTTCTAATATAACTGTTTTAATTAGTATTTCCATGTAATGAGTTTACATGGATTAAGAAATAAATAATTTGATTTCTTATCAGGTTTCGTTTTTAATCTGATAAACATCAAACTAACACTAATACTCTGTAGGGCCCTCAGTAATTCTTAGGTATCTAAAGAGTCTTGTGATCATAACACTTGAGAGCAACTTATTTAGGTATATCAGGAGTTCAGAACTCTAATAGTGATAAAAGAGATGTTTGGAAGTAGAAAACTGACGAGTCATGCGATTGTTATGGTGTTCATGTTGGATACAATCAGGGAACATGTTTATGTTTCCAGAAACAAATATCAAGCTATCAAAAGGAGGCACAAGGGTAACACAGGCCAAGAAAAATAGAGCTGACCTTGGAAAAATCTAATCATCAAATCAAATTGAATTCACTTGATGTCATTATACTATCCCAGAGCATAAAAGTGTTATTGTTTTTACAAATGAAAGATAATTAAGTTAATTTGCATTAGTGTTAATACTAAAATGAATTTACGATACTCAGTAAATATACTGATTACCAAAATTATGTTTCAAGAGGCTGCCTTCATTGTGTTAATAAAATGTACTATTAATTCTAGAACGTCTTAGGAAACCTCAAATAATAGCAAACTCAAATCACTTTCTCTCGACAAACATAAAATCTTATACTATGTTTTTTTCCAAAATTAGTGCACTTACATAAACGGTAATGAATTTCTGTGATTTCATATTTATAGCAAGTACCTAGAACTCTGAATGTCTATCTATCTATCTATATGCATATAAAGAAAAAAAATGACTTCTAAGGGTTCAGATTTCTGAGGAATCCAAAGCATAAAAATATCACAATCTGAAGCATAAAGAAGACATGATCATAGCTGATAACCCTAATGACAACAGGAACCATTTGCTTACTCTGCTCAGCACTACTCTGATTTCTCTGCTTACATAAATGCTCTCACTTAAATCTCTCAAGAATTAAAGGTGAGATTTCTTGTTAACTCCAATTGCTCAGGTGAAAACTGATCCTGAGGTCAAGTAAATTGCCTAATGTCATACAATGAGAATGTGATTATCTCTGGAATTTGATCTGTGGCTTTGGGCTGAATAACTACAAAGACCAAGAAGTTGACAGACTGAATATACTGTAGATAATGATATATTTTTATCATCACTGAAGTTTTAATTTCTCTCAGTGACACTAGACTAAAACAAATGAAGAGCTAAGGATTGGGGATCTAATGTCTAATACTTTTATAGTCCCTCACTCAAGAAAAATGTATTTGTTTCTGAACATAGTTAGAAATAATCAAACAACCTTCTAGAAATATCTGCTATAGAATATTTTAATGTTAGCTTTAAAACTGTGTACCAATCACACTTCAATTGTTTTATTGGGATAAAAAGAGTTTTATATAATAGCATATCTCCGTTAGTCATGAAGAATAACCATAGGTGAACCACTCCCTCCAAAAAGTTAAGATCTCTTGGCATCTCAGATCTCTGACTAGAATGGGAAATAATAAAACTTTTCACTCCAACAATCTTAGCCACCATATCTCGGACATTTTATTCCTTACCTCCGCGAATGATTTCTAAGTTTTCAATGTTAGCTTTGTTTCATTTGGTTTAAGCTACTCAAGATCTCTGAATTTCCCCTAGTTTAATATGTATTAGAACTCATTTCAAATGTCACCATCATTTATTAATAAAGCCTCAAGGATTACCTTGCATAATAAGAATCATATAAGCTTCTTAAAAATGCAAATTTCTTGGCCCCTGCTTTAGAGATCTACGTCAACAGATCCTGGGCAAGACCAAGCTGTATGCATTTTACTCAGAATCTCAGGTGATTCTAGTGGTTTCTGGACCGCATTATTAACAACACTGGCTTTTATGATTGTCTAAAGGCATATTCAGAAAGAAACAGTGAATCACATCCTACAACCCATTCTCTCTCATCCCTGGGTAGGAAGGGTAGAGAGGAAAGAAATAAGGTAATAAGGACGAACTTTCTTGCAAGCACACTAATAGGGAGCATCCTGACAAGCATCAAATTGATATTTGCTAGCAGAAGAAGGCTAATCTACAGAATGCTTTCAGCAAGATGTGCCTAGTCTGTTTAGGACTACTTACGGTAACCAAACTCAGAACACTGTAAAGATGGTTCTCTAGATAGCCACGTAAATTACTTAAAGATTTCATGAACTCATTTGGATCAGAGTGCATCCTGACTCAGCAAGAAAGGGCAGGGGACCTGTGTTCGTGTCCTCCAAGACTTATCTCACTTAGGCATTTGCCTCATGACTGACTGTGTCCTTTGATAGCAAAACTTGCTGTGATTTCTCATTTTTGTGACTGTGCTTGACATTTGGATCTTTTGTACAGTCTTACATACAAGGCCCTTCATGATCTGGGTACTGCCTCCTTCACCTCTGCTAAAACCTTTCCTTCAAACCAATATCCTGCAGCCATATCAAAAAACAACTTGAAGCTACAATAATCCAATATCAGACCTAAATGCCTTTGACTAAACTACATTCATGCTAATCCCTTTGCCTACAATTACTCACTTATCCACTACCAGATTCCATGAGACTCCACTCAAATATCATGTTCCCCCCAGAAGTCTCCAGAGAAGAACAGGTCACTTCCTTCTCTGTTTTCCACAAGACCCCAAACCTTGAGAGACTTTCTTCATGTGTCCTCTATTATTTTAATTTACTACACTTATTTATTCTTACTATTTATTTCAGAATTTGGCATAAAACTATATTTACTATCAAATAATATGTATAGACATTTACCTATCCCAGGGTCTCTCCCATCATCCAATCTCATTCCAATCCAAAGCCCTACTCCAAACTCTTAGCTTGGTTATTATTTGCAGTAGCTTAAGTTTTTATGTTATATTAAAATGATAGATTCTTCTGGGTCCTCTCACTAAATAAAGCATATGTGTGTGTATAAATGTGTGTGTGTGTATATGTGTATACACGTTGTGAGTATACATACAAGGTCAGACGATTAAGTACATAGATCATCCTAGAAGAAGATCTATGTACTGAATTGCTGAATATCACTATGGTCACCTTCAAAGTACTCCCCTTGGCCATCTAGTGACTGCTGTGATATTCAGCAATGCAGTATTATAACACTTTTCTAGGACAAGTTTGCAAACATAATTGTCAGACCTCATACAACCACAGCTTTGATGACCATTTCAGAAGAAGAGTTTCCGAATTGCTTTGAAGGGTGGACTAGGTGCTAGCATTGGTACATAGTTCCCCTCCTACACACACACACATATCTCATTTATTTTGTGTCCTCACTGCCTTACACACAGAAATTCTGTGAGAGGATAGGAGGGTGAGAGGAGGTGAAACTGCTCTTCCCTGGCCTTGACACCTCAGCAGAGCTGATGGGAAGGGAGATGAGTTGGATTCTATCAATCCTTGGATAATAGCCAGAGCTACAGTTACACATAACTATATGGTCAAATGAGTCCATCCTTGTGAAAAATTCCTCCAAGATTACAGGATGTTATAGTCAAATGTCATGCCTGCTGTGTGTTAAGCCCACAAAAGCTTTCCTGTGGAGACAATGGCATTATTGAGTGTTAAACCAAAGTGGCATCTATAAACTGCAGCCTTGATCCTGCACAGTCTCTTGGGGAAAATTGGTCTTTGTAAACCCATTCTCTTTCTGATTTGAAAAGGATTCAGTTGCTATGGACCAATTCTCAGACTGCAGCATCAGAAGAAGTGCAGTGGGATAGATTCGATTACAAGCAAGAGGCCCGCAGATCACAGAAATATGAACCATTGACTGGGAAAACTCAGCCCCAGACTTTTGATACATCATGCAATTGCAATGTTTCCCAGAAGACCTATTTCTAAAGCTTGAATGACCTGGAAGTCCTATTTTGGGGTGATTAAATATTAGTTATAGTTGACAGTAATCCTCAGGGACCTTCTAGTTTACAGCTGTTACCATTAGACTACAGTGCCCATTATAGAAAAGAGTGTTTCTGTTCCCCCCATATCCCCAGCACCTAGCAAAACACCTGACACACACACAAAGCACTCAGTGCACTTGTACTGAAAAAAAGAATGAATAAATGATCAGCCAGAAGCGACTACTCATAAAATGATTTTCTCAGGATACCTGGTTAGCAGAAAATCCTGCTGGAGGAAGCAAAAGGATGCAAAATAAATATTTAATGGACAAATAAGTTTGGCAAATGTCTTGTTTTAGTTGGGTGTAACAGGAGAAGGGGTAACTGAGTAGTGAACAGTGGTAAGGCCAAGGGAAAAGGGCAGCCAGAATATGCACTGATATGAACTTTGAACTAGAGAAATCCATCTTGTCCTGCTAGAGAACTGTGAATACACCTATAGCTAAGGAACACTCACAAGAAACACAAACAAGATTACAGCTGTCACTATCATCTGCAGTTCAGCCAAATTTTGATACTGTTTGTGTTGTTCATGCACAAACAGTCATTTTATTGTACATAACAGGATGCTGGGTCTTTGCAGTAGACAGGCAAGGTCTCTATGAAGGTATCATGTGTTAGTGTCATACTCTTGGGAAAGGAAAAAAAAAAAAGACAGACACAGACATTAGTACCTTCCCCAGCAGGAAAAGTCAAAATGCAGCAGGAGGCCGTGTTAACTGTCACAGGTTGAAAGAGTACTCACTGAACTGAGACTAGACACTTGGGAATTGCATTGGCATAAACCAAAAAAATGCATGCGCCCACCCCTTTGGAGCTCCGAGCTCTTTTAAGTACCAGGTCTCTTTAGGCTCTTTCTAGCATTCACATCCTATAAATCCCAGTGCATGCATTTCCTTCATGGCCCCTTGCAGATTTTAGAGTAAAATCCAAGTTATGGCACTTAGAGTAAAAAATCGATTATAAAGAATAAAAAGAAAAAACTCGCTTTTTTTATCTCTCTGTCAAACTCTGCCCTTGTGGTGTTTGCATAGTGCTTTTGCAGGAGGTTTGCTAACATCAGGCCTTGACAGCTGTCTTCCCCCAAACAGCCCTACATTAGCCAACAGCTGCAACCTAAGTGACAAAAATCCAGAGAGGCTGTTAGCCTCTCTCTTCTCATTAACTTTCCTTTCTGCTTCTGAATGTGAGCCCCCTGTCTAACTACAAATTCTCTACTCACCCTCTTCCCAGACCCTTAGGGTCATCCCTTGTTTCCCAATCCACCACCTGTGGACAGAGTCCCAGCAGCTTCCCTGCACCCCTGTCCTTGCTACCTTGGCCTCACATAGTCTCTACTTCCCACAGCTGTGACTGCCTCCCTCCTCCAGAGCCATCCTCCTTGCCGCTTACTATGACTTAGTAACATTCCCCTCCTAGTTGACATCCCAACCATGTGATCTGTTGTTATTGTCTGCTGTGATATTCCCACCTTGGGGTGGCAAGTTTGGGGGGGGGGGGGTTGGCTAGTCAGAGAACTGAAATACTGTGAAGATTTCTGTGAAGACAACTAAATTGGAATTTGACTCAGGGAAAATGCACAGACCTGGAATAAATGTCCCCTTAATCCTGATTCTAATCTGCATTTTTGAAGACCCCTGTAGTTAGAGTCTAGTTAGTTACCACTCTGTTTCAAGGAACTGTCACTATTAAAGACTTAGAGTAGTGAAACTGTCAGCATATAATCTGTGCCCAAAGTGTACAGGATACCACCCACACAACAAGGCAAAACAAGAAAAAGCAAGCATGGAAATGACCCTTCATGTCCAGGAGTTCATTAACAAGGCCAGTAAAAGAGATCGTTAACAAGAAGAATTTAACTTTGCATAAAGCCTGAACTTAGCAAGCATTTAACATCACCTGTTATTATTAGTATTGTGATTTTTAATTATTTCAAGACTATACAAATAATAAGATAAGAAAAACGCCCTCTACAAAGACTAGGGGCTGGAGAAAAGGAAATAGAGATATACACTGACCTGGAAATAAAAAGGCAGTAAAAGGTCAATATTACAAATGGGGAATATTATTTTATTTTATTTATTTATTTATTTATTTATCTTTGGCAATTTTGACCGGGGCTGTGTTTGAACCCACTACCTCCAGCACATGGGGATGGCGGCCTACCACTTTGAGCCACAGGTGCCTCCCCAGAGAATTATTTTATGTATTAGTGGAAGTGTGTTGAGACTGGCCAGGGAAAGGGAGTTTTGTGAGCAGAGAACTTTCTCATGGTGTTGATCGATGCCTTCCTTAGCTAAGGGCTGTCCTAAACTACACACAGACTGAAAAGCTTAACCAGCATGATCTTACAGTCTCACAGTTCTGAGGCTGCACTCTGAAATCATGGCGCTGGCAGGACTGGTCCAGGCTGTGTGGTAAGGCTCGTTTTTGGCTTATAGATGGCTGTCTTCCCTCTGTGCATCTGTGTCCAGTTTTCCCCTTTTGATAAGGATGCCAATCATATTGGATTAGGGGCCCACCCTACTCCTCCATTAACTCATCTTCACTAGTCACATCTACCAAGACCTTGTTTCCATAACATCAAATTCTGAGGTGCTGAGGGCTAAGATTTTAACATATACATTCTAGGGGAACACAATTCAAATCATGACAACGGGGAAAGTATGCCAAGATGCTTGAAAATGAACATGGCCTCAATTTCAAGTTCAGTTCCAAATTCAAGGCACACAAGACTGTGGGTAATAATTAGAAACTAGAATAGTTTTGATTTGTTTTTTTAACTAAGAAATACATACCCTAAATAGCCAGTACAGGCATATGACATATATCAATCAAGGTTACCTATTAGAGTGAAATCTTCTTCAATCCCTTAAAGTAATGTGATTAAATATTTAATGAAACTGGAAATATTCATAATATATTATTAATTTAGAGAACCAGATATATTTATGTCAAATTATGTGAACTAATTATGATAATAATATTTTTATAAAATTGGCCGATATTATGACATATGATATTAACAATATTATATCTGGGAAATGGAAATGTGAGAATTTAGAAGTAGAGTTTCTTAATGATAACTATTTTTATCTTTTCCAAGAGCTCTATGTATGTCACACTTAAATTGGTTTTTTAAAAGACATTTTAAAACACTTCTTTAAAAAGAAAATACTACATCATTAAAGCATTCCTGGTATCAGTCTCATGTGGGTTTCTCCTTATGCCTGTCTTTATGCCTTATGAAATTTTCTATAACAGATGCCTATTTTTGATAATTTTCAATTTATTTTACTGATTTTTAGACCAAAAAATGGCAAGTGTACTTTTTGTTCCTTGTTTCATTACAAAGAAGTCACACTGCTGCTGTAATTATAATGCTACAATATTATCTGATAAAAAATAGAAAACAGAATTAACTATTAATGGACCCATTTATTCAATTGTCATTTCATTGCTTGTGCTGTCTTAGTGCCAGGCCCAGTGCTAGACTCTTCAGGGTACAAAAGTAAGAGATCAATATTGTCAAGTCTGAACAGCATGAAGGGTGATGGAAAAAATATGTATCTAATGAAAACGCATGTGCGAATTCCTTTTGGTGAGGAATTGTCCACATAGATTTTGGTCTGCCTTAGCATAGCCAGCTATTTTTCTTTTACCGATGAAAGCTGTCTACTGTGTGTTGAGGTTTCCATCTGTGATACACTAGAAGTGTGTTAAGGACTGGCTGTAAATTATTGGCATTTTTACTCCGCTTTAGTTTGACAACTTGAGTGGAATAAATAGTTAAAATGGTCCATTGGTTTTCTGTAGATGAAGGTAATAATTTCACACAGTCTGAAGGTAATGGTGATATTGAGAAAAATTATCCTTTTTTGTGACTGTTCTATTGGGATAGATGGATAACATTTGAGCTTTAATAGAACTCGTGTAATTCTTCTCTGCTGCCTTCCTAGATGAAGACGATATCATAAACAGATGAACTGTGAGTCAACACAAGACTCATTTTCCCGCAGAGTGATTGTTGTGTTTCAGAAGCCCAGGATAAGGATGTCTCCTGAAGGGAAGAACATTTTCCTGGTGGTTAGCATCACACCATTCAGAAAAATAGTTTAAACCTGCCTCTATAAATGACCCAAATTTTAGCTACCTATACACTCCTTTGTTTCACTTGTTGTGTTTCATTTCATCTCTGGAAAAGGGAGAAATAATGCCTTTTGTAGATGATTTTATCATTGCATGTGCCCTTTATTTTTCAGATCGGATGAAGAGTACCTTATTCTTTTAAAGAGCAACTTGATCAAAGTCAGAATTGATCTCTAAGTGCACAAAGTACCACGGAAAGGAAATAGCTCAGCATAACCTGAGTGTGGGTTGTCCTTGCCTTCACAACCACACAAGGTGCAGGTAAGCAGTAGAAACTTTGGTGATCTTAAGCAGCGGTTGTCCCAACTGCTGCAGATTTTACCTCCCAGAGTTTATTTGGTTATGTCTGGAGACATTTTCAGTTGTCACACTGGGGTGGGGGTCTGCTGCTGGCATCTGGTGGGTAGAAACCAGAGTTGTTACTAAATATCCAACAACACACAGGGAAGCCTTACACGAGAAAGGATTACCCTGCCCAGAACATCAGAAGTGTGAAGGCGTGAAACCCTAAACGAGATATTATATGTACATGACAGCAGTGATTATTTTTCCACATTGTCAAATGTCACGTTAACTGATTGATCACCTGGAAAGGTGAAAGAATCATTAACCTTTTACCTGAACAAGATCATGGATCCTGAATGAAATGTCTGGAATAAAGAAAGAAAGCAGATTAATTGGAAGCAGATTAATTGTTCTACTTCAGCAATTCTCGGTCACGATGCAGGCACACGGTATTGTGACCTATCACTGTCGGTCACATTCAAAGTTTGAATCAGAAAGTGTTAAAGAATTACGTTAAAAATGTGTTAGATGACTTATTACACATGAAGCAGAGAGAAGTCCAAGTTAGTAATGTCTCACCTGTACCCGTGTGTGCCCCTGGCCGTTGCTGTGAGTGAGGAGCACAATCACATCTGTAGTCCCACACGTGAAGAACACGCTGAAGCCTTTCATTCTCCTTCATTTATTCAGATTACCCATGATGGCTGAGAACTGTCTTCAGAAATTCCTTGCTTTAACAATTCACTTTGCCAAAACAATTACGGTTCTCAACACAGGAGGCTTTAGAGGGACTTTTGTTTTTCTTAATATTAATCTTTCTTGGGGTTTTTCTCCTTATGCCAGATTCGATAATGCAGTAAATTGATTTGAAAAGAATAAATCCAAACCTCATTTGCATTTGTGCTTTCTATTTCCAGGGAATGTTTGCTTGGTTAATTGCTAGCCCATGGTGAGCAAGTTATCAATTAATTGCTGGAAAACGCAGTGTGCGTATTACTTTGGTCTTTAATTGGTTACAAGTTTTCTTGCTCATTAAATGCTAATTTAATTGTTTAAATAAATAAGGCCATTAGAACACTTGTCAATTCTTTGGAAAAATTGTTTAATGAAATACAAATTTTACTTATAACTATGAATCAACTTTTCTATAATGAATAGACCTCAGAGTTAGACTTCTCTTTAATTATGAAAATTGGATAGTTTGTCTCCAAGGATATAACATAACTAAATCAGAGTGCCGTGTTTTGGATGTGGTTTGTCCCAACCAAAACACATGCTGAAATTTGATTGCCAATGTAATGATGTTGGAGGTAGAATCTTTAAGAGATGTGGCCCAACCGGAGGCAGTGGGTCATGCGGGGCTGGGTGCTATTCTCAAGGTTCTTCGAGTTAATACCGCTCTCCTGAGTCTGAATTAAGTCTCTCAGGAATAGTTTAATTTCCAAAAGAATAGATTATTATAAAGCGAGGCCAACTTTGTGTTTAGCCCCTTCCCATGTGTCCACTTCCTTTTTGTCCTTCTGCCATGTTATGGCACAGAAGGAAAGTCCTCACCAGAAGCCAATGCCATGCCCTTCCACTTCCCAGACTCTAGTCCATTAGCCAAATAAAAATCTTCTCATCCTAAACTACCTGGCCTCAGAGATTAGTTCTATTTAGCAACATAAGGCAGACCAAGACACAGAGCAGCCCTTTCTTGGTATGGTAAATTCTGCGTGCTACTGCTGGGTATGTACTTATATAATGTGTAATCTCATTTATTTAGAAAACAGGTGAATTTTAAGCTGTCTGCCTTCAAGCTTTAATTTTAAAAGTGACCAGTTTGATGGAAACATAAAGAAATACTACATATGCCCCCTGCTTTTGAAAATAGGGAGTCCAAAACAAAATTTAATATTCTTTGTAATCTTTACCCATCAGAGACATTGCTTAGTCACTGAATAGTCATTGATTTATGGATCCTTTTCATGTTTCTCAAAACCACAATCATTTAGAAGAATGGGGTTTCTCAAAACCATAATCATTTTACAGCGATATGCCTATTTTTAAAAATTCTTTTACTTTAAAAATTTCTATTAAATTTGTAACATCCAACCCCTTTGTTCCTAACACAACCTCTTGTCAATGAATAGCACCATGGATTCCTAGATATTTATTGAATTAAATAGAAATTAACTGAAAGAGCTCGTGTTATTTGATGGAACATTATAATTGTGATGTGGCCATTAAAGATATAAACTTATTTCCTTATCCCAGTGTCAAGATTAAAATAAGAAGCAACTCTTTCTTCTTTCTCTTAAAGCATCTTGTAGATATTAAATCATAAGTTTTGCTAAAGTATTTATTTTTATTTATTTATTGAGACAAAGCTTCAAGCTGTCAACCTGGGTAGAGTGCCGTGGAATCACAGCTCACAGCAACCTCCAACTGCTGGGCTTAAGTGATTCTATTGTCTCAACCTCCCAAGTAGCTGGGACTACAGGCACCCACCGCAATGCCCAGCTATTTTTTTGGTTTTAGTTGTCATTGTTGTCTGGTGGGCCCAGGCAGGATTCGAACCCGCCAGCTCTGGTGTATATGGCTGGCACCTTATCTGCTTGAGCTACAGTATTTAAATTTAAGTATTCTCTGACAAGATTAGATTACCCTAATAGTATAGGCCAGATAATTTTGCATGATGCTCGACAACTAAGGAAAAGATTTTTGGAATCCTGAAAAAGTTTTATTAGAGTCACTTCACCATCACTCTAGGAACATACATAAAGTTAAGATTATCCACATAATCAATATCTCAGATCAATTCTCTTTGAAACAGTTCAACAGTAACTTAAGAAACTCCCAGAAGAGGAGGGAAAAAAAAAAAAAAAAAACACTTCAAAAAAGAAAAGAGTATGTCGGGAAGCTGGAGTAAATTCAAACAGATAATACCAGTTCCAGGGCAGCACCGATGGCTCAGTGAGTAGGGTGCTGACTCCATATTCTGAGAGTGGCAGGTTTGAACCCAGCCCCAGGCCAAACTGCAACAAAAAAAATAGCTGGGCATTGTGGCAGGTGCCTGTAGTCCCAGCTACTCGGGAGGCTGAGGCAAGAGAATCACTTAAGCCCAAGAGCTGGAGGTTACTGTGAGCTGTGATGCCACAGCACTCTACTGAGGGCAACAAAGTGAGACTCTTATCTCTGAGGAAAAAACAAAAAACAGTTCCAGAAATAGGGATAACTTGGAGCACGGGGCAAAATAGTTCATTCTGGAAATATTTTCTGAAAATTAATGTTGGGAAAAGAAATATTAGTCACTCTTAGATTTTCCAAAGCTTATAAAAAGATGAATTATAATAGCATTATGTTAATTATGGACAGGTGAATTGGAAGCCTATATAAAGGAATCATCAACATGTTCCTGAAATTGGAAATGAAGGTAGGGACATTTAAAATAAGATAGCTAATGGCATTAATGATAAGGGAGAATTTTAAATATTATAACCAAATATTCTAGAAATCTAGGAGGAATACCACAAAATCTTAAACGTAAATCTAACAAAAAAGTGCAAGACCTATTAGAAAAAATATATAAACTTTTATTGATACATAAAAGAAGACAAACTAATGAACAGGAATACTGGAAAACTCAGAAGTATGAAGTCAATTATCCCCCAAGGTATACACAATTGCAATACAATTCCTATATACATTTTACTGTGTGTCTTTGTAACTTGTTAGTTAGTCTCCCTAAATTGTGTGTAACAATAAGCAATACTATAACAGGAAGGGGAAATAATGGGGTGCTTTCTTGATAGTAGGTCTCAGTGTCATAAAAATGGGGTAATGGGAGCATTCTGGTTTTGGCAGAGAAATACTCCAAGAGCAGTAGCAAAATTTGAACTTCCTTAAAATGCCAAATATACCACTAAATTCATCAAATGGAAGGGGTAAGAAAGAATCACTTGTTCAATATTTGATACTGAAACGATTTGACTTTATATATGGGGAAGTTACTATCAATATTTAACATTATATAAAAACTAAATGTTTAGACATTAAAAATGCAATATGAGATAATATTTATTCAGAAAAGTATAAACACGAGAATAGTAGGAGATGGTGGAGATACACAAGGACAAAGCTGAGAGAATGATTCCATAAAAATAGTAAAACTCCCATAAATAAAAACATCATAAACAGCAGGCAAATGATCAACTGAGCAAAACCAGATGCAATAAGCTTGATACACAACGAGTGAGTGGCCTTGTTTTATAAAGCACCGTGTCTTCAACTTTTGGTCTCAGAATTCCTTTACCAATTTTAAGAATAATTGAGACCCCACCCCACCTCAAAGGACTTTCACTTGTATAGATTAAGTATTTACTAGTTTAGGAGTTAAATCTGAAATGTTTTAAAGTTCATTTTAATTGTGTTTAAAAATAATGGTGAGATCACTATTAACATATATTGCACTTATAATAAAAATGATTTTTCCAATTCAAAAATACAATAATAATGAGAATGATGGTATTATGCTACACTTTTGCTGACCTTTGTTATGTCTGACCTTATGGAAGACTGTTGGATTCTCCTATCTGCTCCTGTTTTCAATCCAATGTAATGTCCCACAGCATGTGGCCTCTGCAACCGTTGTGGACAAAAATGAAGAAAAGGGCAAGGAAACTCCAGAGATGCTGGCCTCAACATCATTAAAGACTGGGACCAACACCAGCAAATATCTACCTTCAGATTTATTATTAAAAAATGTTTTTACACTGGGTGCCCATAGGTCAATGATCAGAGTGCAGTCCGCATGCTCTGGGGAAGGGTATTTCCAAACTGGTCTAGGCCTGCTAAACAAAAAAAAAAAAAAAGTTTTTAAAGTCAATAGATCAAAAAGGGGGCAAATACAGAAAGAAAGGGAAGGAAGGGCCTTACCATTTTAAGCCACTGTTGCTCAAGTGATGCTAGAAGCAATCTTAACAGTCAGAGTTCTTTCCATAAACACTCCCCCACCTTTCTGCAGAGACTGAAACTAAGGGAGATCAGGATTACAGAATACTTTGGTATTCTGATGAATTTAGATGAGTAGAAACTCGAGATAGCATTATTTCTGCATGTTTTGTAAATTAATGAATGTAACAGGCCACATTCATCGGGATTATGCAAAGAAATATAATAGCAATAATCAAAAGCTGATCTCAGCTCTCAGAA
Source organism: Arctocebus calabarensis (assembly GCA_963573935.1). NCBI lineage: Eukaryota > Metazoa > Chordata > Mammalia > Primates > Lorisidae > Arctocebus > Arctocebus calabarensis. Next base: position 13,794 of record CAUYON010196794.1, read on the forward strand.
ACAAAAAGGATCCACTCAACTGCTTTCCAAAACTCAACTTCAGTGTGTCTCAAAGGCCTTGTGGTCACAGTCACCATCCAACAAAACAAATTTTAAAAACTTGTGTTTTCTGGTAAGTTAAAGAGAATCTGTCCTGCAGCAAGTCTCACTCTGCCAAATGGGACTCTCCTTCCGACCTACGCTTTGATAAGGGATATTTGTTGTTTACCATACAAGAAATACCATACAAGCCTGTATTTACTCATGTCATTACCAACTGCTAGAGCCCTGAGACCAGTTCAAACAAAATGCAAGAAAAGAAATACTCCAAGAGGAATGGTGGCCAATGGAAACTGTGTCTCTGTGTATGACAAAGGGCCTCATTCCCTATTGTTTGAAAAAAAGCAATTCTTCGGCCTCCTTCCAGGATGACTGACCTATCAATCGTTTAGTTTGGGTAACAGTAAAGCTTTAAGCTTTCATTGTAACTATGACTTTAAAATTTTTATAATTTTTAAGATAAAAGGATAGTAGCAACATTATTGTATATTCTAACCAAATTTATTTGTGGGACGTATGAAAAGAAAGATGCACCACCTCTTTATCTCTCTCCACGAGAAATGGTTAAAGACTTAGATCAAGACCATTGGCTCACATATGGTTTCAGTCCATTTTAGTCTTCCTACCTTTGACATGAAGCACTCTAAATTTTTTATTGTGTAATCCCACCACTAGCAGGCCCATGTGTTGAATTATTCACAGGTTTCTTATTTCAAATACTGTTATAGCTCAGGGTGCCTCTGGGAAGAGGTACTTCATTAATAGCTGTGATAGGGCTTCTCCACCTCAGCTTGTGGGGAAAAACATGTACTTAAATAGAGACAATGGGTATTAATGTCAAACCCAATTTATTGTTCCTATAAAAGAAAAGGAAGTATTTTGGTAAAGTTAAATGCAAATATTATGATTATTTTATAAGACAATATTTTAGGAGCTCAGTTATTTTCAGTTTTATCATATGTCCTTGGGTAAAGGTGAGTCTTAAAATGCTTTACAAGTTGGGCATTTAGGAAGTTCAAAATGAGAGAGAGAGAAAATGAGAAATATTTCTCCTTAAGCTATTGGGTATTGAGAATAGGATTTCCCAGATCCTTATTTTCAGAAGTGTCCTAGTACCGGCAAGGTCCTTAGCGAAAGTCGTGCAAAAGACAAGTGAGTTTCACAACTACATCTATTTTTGCATTGACATAATTATATTCATATTTTGTGCTCTTGACACATTCTTTCTTGCTTGGAGGTGTTTTTGTTTTCCCAAAACATAGTATCATAGTCACTAAAAAGAGCAGAAAGATATGTCTACATTTACACGTGACAGTTTATGCAGAGTAAACAGGTGAGAGTTTCACATTCATATGAAATGATCTTTCCTGGTAAAGCATAGGACTAAAATGGTGTTCCCTGTGGTCTAGTCTGAGGTCTGTGTGCAGTATATGACCTCGACAAAATTTACCTTAAGGTAGAAATACCACTGTTAATATTCACCTGCATGGTATGAGAGGCAGAAATGAAAATAGGTGGCTACAGGAACATGAGCTCTATTCAGGGAAGACAGGAATGTTTATAATTTTTCAGTGGTCTTCTATGACAAAGAAAAACCCTGTTAGTCCCTGAAAATGTGCATTATTATATAAATTACCATACTGATAGCATCATAACTATGACAATAATGAGAATTAACTTTTATTGAGGGCTTTACATGCCAACCACAATCTTCTATCTTATTTAATCCTCATAACAGTCTATGAGGCAGATTTGACAGTTATCCCCCATTTTGCTGACAAGGTGGGGAGAAGTAGTTTGTCTGAAATAACATGGCCTAGAAGACCTGAGCCAACTTTAAACCCAGCTGTTGTTTTAACCACTGTGGGTGACCTTCAAGATGATCCCCCATAATCACCACCTCTGCTTATCACGTTCTTCTGGAATCCCCTCCAGCCAAATCAAAGCTGGTCCAGTATAACTTGTTGAATGCATCAGGAGACACAGAGTGACTTCCAAGGCTGGTCCGTATGAGGCCTAGCGGCTTCCACCTCAGTTTCCTGAATACCCACCCTTGGAAATCTGAGTTACTGTGTGTAACTACCTTGCAGAGGAATGAGGTGGAGAGATGTTGGGGAGAAGACCTGAGACTACCTGAAGATGGGGAGAAGTCTTCCTATCTGAGCAGACAAGTGACTCCTTCTAAGTATTGTCCAAATTGCAGATCTATCAGCAAGTTGACTGACTATTGTTTGTAGTAAGCCACTAAGTTGCAATGTGATTTGATACAAGATGATGGATAACTGGAACAGCCACTGTCAAACACGTGCTCCTTTTCCCCTCCCAGCATGCCTCTCTTCTCCCTAGTCCTCACAATTTAGAGGTCATCAACCTCTGAGTCCCACCCCAACCCACACTCTCACTTACACACATTCAGCTCAGTAGAAATAGAAATCAACTCAGCACAAAGCCTAACTCATCTTAAAGGTGGTAAAAGCAATGAAAGAGAAAAACCATGTAGTATCGATATTTCAAATTAAATATCAGTGCATACGTGAAACATTTTTTATCTTACTTCCTAAGAGATATACTTGGTATGCTCCCAATAAGATGTTTGCTGATTTCTATTTGCTGATCAGAATTTTACTTGAAAAACAGGTTTTGCTTTCGAGCAAAAAGATACCAGTTTCCATAATAATTACAAAGATATATTTTTTAAAAAACTTTCAAAGGTTTTATGTTTACATTTAAATATATTCAGATATGTTAAAAATCAACTTGCTCATACCCTTGGTAATGTACTCAGGTGATGTGATTAAATGTATAAAAGTCTTTCTTCATCTGGATAGATTTCTAATATTGGAAACTGAAACTGATTGGCAAAATGGAACAGAAATCACATTAACGTCACAAACATCCTGGACTGTTACAAAATAAAACAAACTGAATAAATTTTAATCACAATTTCTGAGAGTTATTATCCCAGAGGAAAAAGGAACCTTTCCTCATATAAACTGTGACTTCTGAACTTGTCTCATACTGTACTGTAAATCGTCAGACCCCCGAGTATGTACTAGATTGCACTCAATTCACTGGAAACTCACTAATGCCTTTGGCAACAGCTATGGAGCTTTGCTTTTTCTTCTGCTTTGACAGGGAGCTTGGTTGTTCAGCCACAAAACTTTATTCCTTTGATGTAAGCATTTCAAATTATATATAAAATCAGCACATTGTACCCCACAAATGTATTAATGTGCACAGTTATGATTTAATAAAAAAAAATTTAGAGGAAAAAATACTTTATTCCTTGCGAGTCCTATGGGCTCCCATTCGCTGGTGCTGCAGAGCCTGGGATGGGACATGGCCCCCAGTGTTTGCCTTCGTACTTAAGTCCTGGCTGAGGCTGGTTAGTCACCCTGTTACCAACACCTCCATACAACTTACCCTAAGGTCAACTCTGGGATCCAGAATTATAACAGGTAGAACACAGAAAGGCCGCTCTGTGACCGACTCAGTTTACAAAGCCCTTTGGGCACTTCTAGGCTTCAAAGATCCCTTGTGAGCTTGAAGAGTTTTCTTCCTACCTGATGATATTTTTCCCAACAGGCAATTTAACCACCGGAAGAAGAAAAGAAAAGACGAGGTAGAGGAAGAGGAGAAGGTGAAGAAAAATAAGTAAATCAGCCTTCGTCCCTAAAACTTAAGCTGTAACTAAGAAAACATTTCTATATGTAGTTGGCAGGGCTGGAAAGTCCTAGATTTTTTCAGATTGCCTTCCATGTTTTCTCTTCATTATGACCCATGTCTACTAATGTGTTCTTACCCATCGTGCATGCCAAGTACCATCATATCCAGGGACTTTAACACCCCTCTGTCAGAATTACGCAGATCCTCTAAACAGAAACTAAACAAAGGTACAAAGGACTTCAATGTGACCTTAGAACAAATGGGATTAATAGACATATGCAGAGTATACCATCCCAAAGCTAAGGAATATACATTATATATATATAGAAGTATATATATTTACCCACACATATACATATATACATATATATAAATGTAACGTGATATTTTAATTATAAAAATAGCAGAGGATTTTTAGTCATTCATAAACAAACCATATAAGTACTATGAAATATCTTCACTGCAAATATATGTAGTTACATGAATTTTCTATATGCATATATATTATGTGTTTTAATAAAACTTTATTACGTCTTCCATCAACTCTAAAAAAGTGCTAGCAATGCTGCCATCAGCTCTGAACTGCTACAGATCTAAGCATGCTAACACACAGTTGTAAGGCCACACATCTTTATGAAACCTGGTGACAGCTAGATTTAGTGAGAGTGCACATTAGCATCCGTGTCAGCAGGATACCCACAAATGCCCCTGGCTGAGAAAAAGGCCCAAATCTTCTGATAAAATGGCTTCACTTCACAACTATGATCTCTTACCTAAGGTAGAAGTCTTTCCCCTTTAGTTTAACAAAGTAAATAAAGGGGGTGGAGGTTTTAAAACAGTAAAATTATAGCTCATCTAAAATCCCCGTAACAGAGGTACATAGGCCTAGGAAAGGTGAGAACTCCACAGTTAATCTTGTTTTTGAGGCATCAACGGGCTTCTGGTCCTACCTGGTAGTGTTTCTTCAGGTTTCTTCACTGTTACCACTCCCTTCCACAACCCCAGGACCAGGGACTCATTGGAAAACAGGGGAAGAAAAGACAAGACTACAATTTGGTTATCTCTATTGGATCAATGATCAAATTTGCAGCAAAAAAGTTAGAAAACGTGTACTCCAGTGATAAAGGGTCTAACAAGAATATACTTGTATTTCTGAAAAATCAAAACCCTTCTGGTAAGAAAAGAACATATATCAATTCAGAAGATGCTAAGTTTATTTCCCAGCTTATTTAAAGGGGAAGAAGAAACAACAAAGAATGACAGCCTGTGACCCAAACCTTGTTATGTAAAAATAAAATAAAAACTCCCTTAAGGTAAGACAATGATGTCTAAGCCAAGACATTATTATTGACATTTTCTGGGTAGTGGAGAAGGCAAGGCTTCTAGGGTTCTTTTCTATTCCTACCCAATATTCACCTAACATTTCAGATTCCTATTGTAAAATCATCTTTACGCCCACACTAAATTTACAAAGGAAAGCCAAAGGTTTACCAATTAGCTTTTGGATGTTTGTTTTTTTTTCTATCCATTTCACTCATTTATTCAAGACATATAGTACTTTATCAAATGCCTTCTATGTATGAGACACTGAATAAGATGTTTGAGAAAATTGTCTCACTCTTTAAAAAAAAATATCTTATATAATGACCTCAATTACCTATCATATTATTAAGACAGACAAAAAAAAATGATAGCAGTACAGACAAGGCAAAAACATGTGTTTTCCCCCAGAAAGGTAACTTTCCTTTAAATTAAAATACTTCCATCAGGTTGATATACAGTAACAAAGCAAAAACTTAAGAGCTTATCTTTGAACACAATATCTTAATCTTTGAACTTAATCACTCAGCACACTGAAGGATCTCTATCTTGTTCTTCCAGCAGAGTTCAATTTTTTTCCAAAGGATTTACATGTCCAGTAATAGGCTCCTCATAACAAAGGTGAATCAAGAGAAACTGTTAGCCTTCCTAGCAAGTCAGCCAAGGCATAGAATAGCAGCTTGGGCTGCCAGAACATGACACTGTTACCGAGTGACTTGGCCAGGCCTCACATGCACACCTACAGCTGCAATGATAGTTTGACCACGACCCATGCCTTTTTGATCATGCACATTTAAAGATTCACAATATGTATTTCAAATGTATTAAGACCAATTCCTTTCTGGCAAAGTCACCTGTTCTTTTCCATGAATCTAACTGACACCCACAATTAACTGCTTTGATCAGGCTTCTATCCTGCAACCAGAACAAGTTTTTCAAAAAATTCAACATAGAATTGCAGCTGATGCAGCAATTCCACTCTTAGGTAGAAACCCAAAAGAATCAAGAGCCAGGACTCAGACAGCTACTTACATGCCAATATTCTTTGCAACATTTATTTAAAATACCTAAAAGGTGAAAACAATGCAAGTGCCTATTGCATTGCACAAAACGATGAGCAAAGCATGCTATATCTATACAGTGAAATGTTATTATTCTATCATAAAAAGGAATGAAATTCCAATATTTGCTACAATATGCATGAACCTGGAAAGCATTATTATAAGTTAAATAAACTAGAGACAAAAGCACAAATACCGTAGGATACCACTTAATATGAAATATCTAGAATAGGCAAGTTCACAGAGACAAAGAACAGATTACGTGAATCTCCTAGAAGGGGAGTGGGAATAAAGAATAAGGAATCATTGCTTAATGGGCATGAAGTTCCTATGTGGGTGATGAAACAGTTCTGGAAAGAGATAGTGGAGATAGTTTTACAACATGAGGAATGTAATTATGCCGCTGTACATTTAATTCAAGTACACTTAAAATAATAACTTTTATGTTATAATTTTTACCACAGTTTTAAAAGATAATTAAAAATTAAAAAATACAGTAAGTCTTACTGGGTGACTCCTCTGCTTAAGCTCCTTCCATGAAAGTAATTAGAATGAAGACCACAGTGGGGACATGGCCTGTGTGTCCTGCAAGGTGTGGTCCTCACTCTCTCCCCAGCCTCACTGAGTGGCATTATTCCTTATATTCCCAATCCTGTGAAGGCATTTTCTTCCTTCTCTGGTTGGGGCCCTTGAACCTGCTGTGTACCATTCTTCCTAGTCATGTGCTCCCAGTTAACACATACTCATTCACACTTCATATTTCAGCTCAATCATCACATTTTTTAGGAAAGACTCTCTAATTTTACTGATCACATCCTCTTCTACTCTCAGTTGTTTTTCAAGAAGTCTCTTTTATAGAATTTATTATGTTATAGGTTTATTTTTATTTGCATGGTTTTGCATGAGCTTCCAAGATGGCGCCATAACCCAGAATTCCCTGGAGTAGCCCTGGTATTGTCTTCTCCCACATTGTCTCAGGGTTGGTGTGTGTGAGGAACAGGATGTGGCAGAAGTGTGATAAGTCACTTCTGAGATGTGATTTAGAAGATGGCCAGTTTCTTTTCAGGTGCTCTCACTCTGTATTTCACACTTGTATCACTTTCTCTGAGGGAGAAAGAAGCAGTCAAGAGAGGACTTGCTGGTGGAGCAGCTGTAGCCTCCTGCTAGCAGCTGCATCTGTAAGCCTGGGGGTGTACATAACAGTCCTAGTTGAGTCTTCAGAAACTGCAACCCTGGACAATAGCATGACTACAACATCACAAGAGACTCTGAGCCAGAATCACCCAGCTAAGTCATTCCCAGTTTCCTTACTCTCCAAAACATAATGACATAATACATGCTTCATGTCTTAAGCTGTTAGTTTTTGTATAATTTTTATAGAGCAACAAATAGCTAGTATGTAAGTGTTTGATATACCCTCATTGAGTTGAAAGAGGGTAGAAACTTATCTTTATTGTGCTCAACAATTATCTGCCCAATGCCTATGGCAGTGTCTGACATGTAGTAGACAATCAATAGATATTTGTTTAAAGAACGAAAAGATGCACGGATGAATCAACCCAAATTACCTAACTGATCTACCAGAAAGGAAGTGGAAAGCTTCCCTTATTACATGTCTGGCGTTGCACAGGATGACATGGGTCATTCGGCAGCAAGCTCTATTAACATAACTTCGAATATAAACCACACTACACAAGAACCCCAGGAAAGAAAATCAGTACTCATAGTTTTAGTAACTATTCTATGCAATTTGACAAACTGAAAAAAATTTTTTTCAAAGTTTTTAGATGGAACAGAGAATAAGAAAGAGGGACATTTATACATAATACACAGAAATTCCTTTATAAAAATTGAAGTTCCTGAAAACCAGCAGAGGATTGAAGGAAATGAAAAGCATAAGGTGAAAGTGAGTCAGAAATTTATTTGGAAGAAATGTACTTCATGTCCTTCTTTGGAACTGGTTAGGTTTCTCATGAAAAGAGTTCAAATCCAACAGATTTTACTCTTACTGCATAAATAATTTTAAATGATTTTCCAGATCGAAGGATGATGGTGAAATTGATCAAGAAAATAACAAAAATGATGGCAATAAATAAAACCCATAAAGCAACTTTTTTAGCGCAAAACTTAACATGGAAGCATTAGAAAAGGAAATCAAATTTAGACACTGACACACCAGCACCTACTTTCCCTGGAAGAATGATGTTACCAGTTCAACAACATGTGACACAAGCATTGAAACTGGCTTCTCATCTAAGCAGTGATCTCTCCTGATTTCTTCCATTGGACCAACTAACTCTCTTAACATGTCTCAAACCAATGGACTGTGAAAGAACACAAAAGTTAGAAACAGAGAAAAGAAAAGGGGACACAACTTAAAATTAAGAACATCTGAGAAAAATCCCTGATAGATGATGAAAGCTGACTTTAGAAAGCAAGCTTGAAGATATCAAAGAATCGTCCGTTGGCAGAATGAATGGTGCTGATGGGCAATATTTATACTCTTCCTGTATAGACATTGCTTTGAACTCTAAGTTTCATAGAGTAGACTGGCAATCAGATACCATTTTTGTCATGTATAGTAGGCCTCCCAAGGCCATCACACCTTCCCGTCTGGGCCCACTGGATGCACGATGTTCTAGCCGAGGAGGACCCAGGATCTGGTGGGAGTGGGCCAGAGCAGCCTCTGCTGAGCGCCACAATCAGGAGATGGGGTGATGGTGGGGTTACTGAAGAGGGCTGCGGCCACATAGAGAGAACCAGGAGCCCCACACAGGCCCCAAGGACCCACCTGGCTGACTTCAGGCCAAGCAGCCTCAGAACCTCCCTCCCCACTAGTCACACATGAGGCCATCTGGGCTACAGTCTCCAATGTGTTAGGGAGAGAAGAGCTACCAGGAGAGTGGGACGGGGTAGCCTTCACAGAGCAGGTGATTACAGGAGGGAAGTGTAATCCGCACAGTTAGCAAGGGATCCTTCACCTTCCCCAAATGTGACTTTTCTGGCTGAAAGCCAGCCACTTTCTGGAGGGACCTTCTCCTAAAAGTTTGAGCCAAAATATGAGTGTGCATTACACATGGCAGTGTATTATAGCCAGCAAAATGTGGCGTATACATTCCTCTCTTTCCCAAGCTGCTGTTTTTCCATCACATGTCAATAAGGAAAATCAAGTTGGGATAAGATTTAAAGCATAGAATGTTAGAGAAAGAAAGGATCTTACATATTGTTTATTTTTACATTTATATTTTTAAAGGAGAAACATTAAAGCATCAATCTCCAACTCCATGGTGTGATTTCTCCAGTCCCTGTTCTAATGACTTCCCATATCAATTGACTCTTCCTTCCTTTGAAGGAAAGTACAGACCGTGAATGAAAAGTGTTAGAAGCCAGGCTAAGGATTTCAGACTGAGAACAGTGAGGAACTGGAAGCACTGTAGATTTTTGGCACGATGTCTCAGCTATGGAGCAGTCACTGGTTCTGACAGCAACATGCAGGGTAGGCCAATGGCATAGAAAAAAAATGAGTAGAGTACTCAGGGCATGATGGGTGGAACAGTGAGCAAAACAAAAATTGACTTGGGATAGCTTGAAATAAAACATATTGAAAGGATGTTTGATGGGTCATAAAATCCAAGAAAAAGCTGAAGGATTAAGCTTTGGAAAGGCAGTTCTGGAAATCCAGACAAGCAGAACCTCATCATCGCACTCTTCAAAGTCTGCCTAGTGGTAAAAATTAAGATCGGTCAATTTTTTCTTTGAGTCTCATTTCAGGGGTCAAACTCTGGAGTTCTGATTTGCATGTTCACTCCTTGACTGTTAATGGAGAAAACCCTTGACTGACAATTCCTTCCAGACTTAAAGTGTTTCCTCTTTACCATTAAAAAAAGACTAGACACTGGGCAGACGAATATGACACTGTCCATCTGAAGACCAGCAGGATGACTGCTGCCCGAACTCAGTCTGATGAGGACGGGAAATTGCCGGGGGGTAGAAACCCAGGGTTACTGCCCAGCCTGCCTCCTATTGTCTAAATTCAAATTTGGTTTTGACATACATTTTCATAGGAAGAATCACCCATCTTCAGCATTAGGGGCAAGGAAAGTGTCATATTTTCTCCTAAATCCCCATTTTCTGTGATTATCTTGGATTCATATGACCAGTAAAGTAAAATGCATCCAAGTTCCTCCATCTGGTGCCATTAGCTGGGCAGATCCCTCACATATTTGTTTCTGGGCATTTTACTTTGCCATTCAGCATGACCAAATAGAATAAACCTTCTTCTCTCCCATCCTTCTTATTTTCTCCAGGTGATGGGCATAGCACTGGAGGATGTTCTATCACATGAGGATAAGACAGCAGGGGCACCCTGCATGGTTGCTTGACCTTGTTTTCCCTTCAGCTCCTGTTTTCTTCGAGAGCAAGCTAGTTTACTGCAGAGACAAGGAAAATGCCAAAACAGTCTTTTTTCTTCATCATGGAAGAGCAATCATCCCTATAGGAGAGAAGAAACCAAAGTTCTTAAACACAGTCAACAACACTTTTGCAGCCTTATAACTGCAGGTCTCAAGAGCCCCTAAACACAGTGGCAAATGCATCACGCCACCCTGTGTTTTCACATTCCTCTGGAAAATGACCTCAGGTGATCAAGAGAAGAAGCTAATACTTATTCTCAGACTGACTATGGTAGGAAGAATTTCACACCAAATTTCCTTACTTATCTAAAAAGGCCTCTGTAAAAAGCAAAGAAAGAATAAATTAATAAATAAGTAATATAGTGATTGTGTGAAAATAAAATAAAGGAAAAAGAACAAGGTTTCGGTAAACATTTTATTCTGGTGGGCTTCTTGTTTCTCTTCCAGAGAAAGAGAGACACCCTGTGGTTTGCAGAGACAGCCCAACATAACTCAATTTAATTTTCTAAAAGGAAAACATATTATTGCTTAAGGATCTGGTTGCAAAATAAAGTACAAACATAAAGAGGAAGTTAAAGTGACCAGCATGGATAAACAAAAAAATCAATAGCTTTGTGGATTTGAGTAGTAATTCTTCAGGGATGGTTTTTCCTTCCTGTGTGGCAAAATAAGGGCAAACTTGAAGAAATTCTACAGGTTGACACAGTTTGAAAGTAAAAGAATGAAGAAAGAGCCCCAGATAAGATTCATGGCATTATGATGCTGCAGAGACCAAGCTGGAAGAATCACAGAAGATTTAGTTCAGAAAGCAATTCTGATTCATCAGCTCCCCTCATATGCCTGCTTGAGGGACAGGATGACAGGACCATTAGGGGAGGCAGTAAAGTAAATATACTCCCAATCACGTCTCATGGAACAGATATTTTTATTTGGTATGAATTAGCGCTGTAGAGAACAGAATCTCATTTGAATCTGATACCATCTGACACAGACAAAGATGTAAGAGTAGAAAGCATCTTAGTCTGGAGCTCCCTCTAGTCAGCCTGGGAAATAACTGCAGAGGAGGGAGGGCAGCCTGGAGCCCAGAGGAAGAACCGGGCAGGCAGAGGAGAGGAACAGATTGTGTTCAATGCTGAGCACAAATGAAAATGAGCCATGTGCTTCCAGTGGAACTTGTTTTGGTATCTCATCTGCAGTACTAGATGCATTAAATGTTATGGGATTTAAAACTTCCCCCAAAGACCTGAAGAATAAGGGAATGTGTATATTTGCTATGAGCCCCCTGCCACTGCCTTCTAAGAGAATTCACAGCATGTAATACCATGCTCGATGGGTCAACTTCTCCTTTTCTCCCTGCATGAAAGACTTAGTATCTAGACCTTAAAAACAGTTTGTAAATATAAAGCAAAGCCAAATAACATGCAAACATATGAATACAAGCATTCTTGCCCTTAGACCCAACAATGTAGGGCTAAAAGAAACATTGCAATGACACCTATCACAGATTTGTTAATGCCTCTCCAACCCTCAAAAGAAATAAAGGCCAGTGAGTCACGTGGCTAGGCTGAAGTCAGACAGCAAAAAATAAAACTCAGGTGTCTGCCATTACAAAATATGCTGTGCCATTTGTCTATTTCTGTTACTATGACAGAATACCAGAAACTAGGTAATTTATTTCAAAAAAAAAAAAACAGAAAGAAATTTATTTAACTTTTGACTCTAGAACCTGGGAAGTCCAAGAGCATGGCACTGCCATCTAAAGCAGGTCTTCTTGATGCATCATAACATGGTGGGTGATATCACATGTTGAGAGGGCAAGTGTAAGAGAGCCAGAGAGTTAATTTTTTTTATATTATATTTTATTTTATTTTATTAAAAGGAACATCTTTAAGCTCAAGAAGATTATTTACAAAAAAGTTTATAGTAAATATACTTTTAAATATTTCAGATTATTAGGGGGTACTTGAATTTTGATTACATAATTTGCTTTTGTATATTTATAGTCAGAATTATAGGAATCTCCTTCACCTCCCTGTGAGTTGGGTGGGAATTTAACTCACTCTTCCTTCTCCTCCCCTTGACTTGGTTTTCACTGTGATTTGCTTTTATTTGAGTATAGAGGGGTTGATAAGCTAGCTCCAATTTAGTATTGAGTACATGTGGTGTTTGTTTTGCTATTCTTGTGATGCTTACTTAGGCTATAGTGACACTTTATTAGCATAAAAAATAGAAATATAGACCTATGGATCAGAACAAAGAATCTAGAAATGAAACCACCCTCATATTGCCATATGACCTTTGACAAAGCAGAAAAGCATACATTGGGAAAAAGAATCTCTATTCAACAAATAGTGCTGGGAGAATGGCTAGCCACATGCAAAAGACTGAAACAGGAGTTGCATCTCTCATCACTCACAAAAATTAATTCAAAATGGATAAAAGATTTAACCTAAGGCATAAAACTATAAAAATTTTAGGATAAAGTATGGGAAAAACTATTATAGATATTAGCCGAGGAAAAGAATTTGTGAAGAAAGCCCCATTGGCAATTGCAGCAATAACATAAATAAATAAATGGGACCTTATCAAGTTAAAAAGTGTCTTCATAACTAAGGAAACAGCCAACAAAACAGATAGAAAACATACACAACAGGAGAAGATATTTGTATGCTATACAGTTGATAAAGGACTAGTTATCAGAACTACAAGTTGAACTCTACAAAGAACTCAAGCAAATCAACAAGATAAAGCAACCTCACTAGAAACTGGGCAAGAGATACTAACTGAATCTTATGAAGACAGACTAATGGCCAACAAGAATTTTTTATTTATTTATTTTTTTTTGAGATAACTTCTTACTCTGTCACCCAGACTGGAGTGCAATGGTGCAGTCAGGTATAGCACACTGCAGCCTCGAACTCCTGGTCTCACTCAAGTCATCCTCCATCTCAACCTCCTAAGTAGCTGGGACTACAGGCACAGGCTATCATACCCAGCTAACTTTTTATCCTTTCTTTCTTTTTTAATAGAGATTGGGTCTCACTATGTTGTCCAGGCTGGTGTTGAACTCTTGGCATCAAGCTATCCTTCACGTCAGCCTGCTTAGTAGCTGAGACTACAGGTGCAAGTCACCACACTTGGCAGAAATAATTTTAAGGAAGAGATAACAGAGAGGTACAGGCAAAAGACAAGAGTCTCTACCTGGGGACTAGAGAAGTTCCTGTTGCTGAGACTGGGAAGCCACTGGACAGCATTATAAGGGGAGAAAAAAATGTCACCGAGATCTGGTCAGAGATACAACTCAGAGACTTTGCCTCCTTAGGAAAACCACAGTCTTGGAAGATCTTATAAACCAACAAAGATGTCTGCTAACGCAGCATATCCCAACTTCTCTCTCCTTCTGCCCGCCAATCTTTTGCCAAGGCCTCGTATAGAAAAGTAGTTGGCAAGGAGGTCTTTCCACAGGGGCCCAATCAAGGCAGGCCCCAACAGCAAAAATAACCAGGATTTCTGATCCCAAATTACTTGATTTTCACCCTTTCTCCCTTGTTCAATTATTGCTGCTTCCAGAAACCATCCCTACTCCAGTGTGCAGGGGGTCAATGCCTGTAACTTCAATTGTTTTGTTTTTCGAATTCTTCATGCACATTAAGCCATGTCTTGCATGAACTGAACAGAAATACTTTGCTGGCTGGTGGTCACAATTCCAGAGGAATGATGCATTTTTCAAACTCTAAATCCATCCATTTTAAGTAATAAACAAAAAGTGCATATAAGACTCGCGGTACGGCGTGGTTCACGCGGGTCGCTTCAGCCGGACCTGGGAAGTTTGGGGCTCGTTTGTCCGATGTTTGCCGGAGCTAGCACTCTGGTGCCCGTCCTCGCCAAGATGGTGAAACCCAAGTACAAAGGACGGAGCACCATCAACCCCTCCAGGGCCAGCACAAACCCGGATCGAGTGCAGGGAGCAGGAGGCCAAAACATGAGGGACCGGGCCACAATCCGGCGCCTGAATATGTATAGGCAAAAGGAACGCAGGAACAGTCGTGGTAAAGAAATTAAGCCCCTGCAGTATCAGTCAACAGTGGCTTCTGGCACAGTGGCAAGAGTAGAGCCAAATATTAAATGGTTTGGAGACACACGTGTGGTTAAGCAGTCATCATTACAAAAATTTCAAGAGGAAATGGATGCAGTTATGAAGGATCCATACAAAGTTGTCATGAAACAAAGCAAGTTACCAATGTCTCTTCTCCATGATCGAATCCGGCCTCATGTAAGATGTAGGATGTCATTGGTGATGGAATTTCTTGAGCAAACTCATGCAGCTCCCTTTCTA
>CAUYON010196798.1:0-14397 GCA_963573935.1 Arctocebus calabarensis
GCGCCTGTAGTCCCAGCTACTTGGGAGGCAGAGGCAAGAGACTCGCTTGAGCCCAGGAATTGGAGGTTGCTGTGAGCTGTGATGCCACAGCACTCTATCCAGGGTGACAGCTTGAGGCTCTGTCTCAAAAAAAAAAAGAAAAAGAAAAAGAAAAATAATTACAATAGTTAATAAGTATATCTGACCTGAGTAAAGAGAAAAGTGAAGGTATGAGAAGATAATGAACAGAAAAAAAACTGTTGTGGTCAACAGAATGAAGGCAGCAATGATGTTAAAAAAAAAAAAAACGGAGAGAGAGAGATACCTGTACAAATAATCCCATTAAAAAGTGAGGAAAGGATCTAAATAGCTATTCCTCAAAAGGAGACAAATGGTCAAGAAGAACATGAAAAAAATTCTCAACATCACTAATAATCACAAAAATGCAAATCAAAATCACAATGAGGTATCATCTCACCCCAGTCAGAATGGCCACTATCAAAAAAACAAGAAATAGGCTCAGCGCCTGTGGCTCAACGGGCTAAGGCGCCAGCCATGTACACCTGAGCTGGCAGGTTCGAATCCAGCCCAGGCCTGCCAAACAACAATGGTGGCTGCAACCTAAAAAAGGCTGGGCGTTGTGGCGGGCGCCTGTGGTCCCGGCTACTTGGGAGGCTGAGGCAAGAGACTCACTTGAGCCCAGGAATTGGAGGTTGCTGTGAGCTGTGATGCCACAGCACTCTATCCAGGATGACAGCCTGAGGCTCTGTCTCAATAAAAAGAAAAAAAAACAAAACAAGAAATAACAAATGCTGTCACGGATGTGGAGAAAGGTAACCCTTACATTGCTGGTAGGAATATATGGTGGTTTCTCAAGAAAACCACCCAGTAAGCCCAAAAGAAAGGAAAGGTATTAAAAGGATACCTGCAACCCTGTGTTGAATACAGCACTATTCATAGTAGTCAAGATATGAAATCAACCTAAATGTTCACCAACCAATGGATGAAGAAAATTGTGTGTACATATATATATATAAAATATATATGATAGAGTATATATATTCTATGTATACAATATATATATTCTATTATGTATATATAATAAATATATAATATACATATGGCATATATATTGTTTACATATAATATATATTATATTATCTATATTATATATATTCTGGTATATACCATTTTATATATACCATTCTCTTTCTATATTACATATTCTATTATATATATACCATTTATATGTATATTCTATTATATTTACATACACCATTTATATATACCATTTTCTTTCTACATTATATATATAATATGTATATATATATATATATAAAATATTCAGCCATGAAAAAGAAAGAAATCTAGTCATTTGTAGCAAAATGGATAGAACAGCAGTTCATTATTTTAAGTGAAATTAGCCAGCCAAAGAAAAGTACTGCATGTTTTCTCTCATACATGGGAGCTAAAAAAGATGATTTCATGGAATTAGAGAGTAGAATGATAGTTTACAGAAGCTGAGGAGGGGACGGAGACAAAAGAGAGGGTGGTCAATGGGTACAAAAATACAATTAGATAGAAGGACTAAGTCCCTTGTGCTTGGTAGTACAGAATGATGACTACTGCTAAAGATGACACATTGTACTTTTCAAAATAGCTAGAAGAAATGGAAGAAATGGGAAAATATAAAATGTTGCCAACACAAAGAAATGATAAAAGTTTAAAGTGATGGATGTTTTAAATACCCTGATTTGATCATTATACATTGAATGCATGTATCAAAGCATTACCTGTACTCTACAAATATTACGTATCAATAAATCAAAAAAGTATAATAATATAAGTAGTGGACTGAGAATATTGAAATAATGATGACAGTCAGAAAAGGAGATAGTTGTAAATAGGTTTGGGAGTTGGTACAAGAGTATGATTGTGGGAAAGGGTGGCTAGAGTAGAATGAAGGACAGATCACTGGAAATAAAGAGATCAAGTAACTGAGTGGACAGAGTATTGGATATAACAGTTACACTGAATTTGAAGTCACCATGAGCTATAATGGGAACAATACTTGGGAGCAACAAAATGAAAGGGCTGGTAGAGATCTGCAACATGACAGCATGTCTGGACTGATGGCATGTGCTTCAGATGAGCTCAGAGTTTTGATAGAGTAGGGCACGTAGATGATAAGAAAACTATTAATGATATTTGAGGTTGCCTACCAGTTTTATCACCCCTGTATTATGTGAAGAATTAAAAACAATCAGCAAGTGAGAAGGCTACAAAAGCATGCTTTATGAATATATACGTTGCAATTACAGCAATAAAGCAAAGGAAACACTGAGACAATAGACAAGTTCCAGAAGACACAGAAGAAAAGAATTTAGGTACTAATAAATAGAAGACTGAGTCAACTTAGGGAATATAAAAGGTAGAGGGGAATAAGAATCTGGGTGATGGTGAATAACCTGGTATGTTTCCTTTAATTTTTTCTATGGATAGTATCACAGGTAAAAGAGTGATTTTATTAGAAATGCCAAAATTATTAAATTCACGTCCAATTTTAAGTGCTTTCTTAGAATTTGATTAATATCCTACAAGTACTTGGTAAGAAAAGAAGTAAAAACTTTCATGAACACCTCGGAATGCAGCTCACAATGGTGTGTGAATTATTTTATGGTGCGTTCTAAAAGGGCAAACCATGTAAGAGAAATCCAAAGAATGACCAAAATGACATGATGGAATACCTAGATAAGAACCACTTAAGGCCTGAATGAATCATGTCAAATTCATATTGTCACTCAAAGAAGCTTGCATTTGGAGAAAAGCAATCTAGAAAGTTAACACTGCCTGTTTCTAAGAAATTCAAAATTTTTTCGTTAGCCGGAACCCAACTGGTTATTGAACTGTAAGAGTATTTATTTCATGCTCTCACATTTAAACATTAAGAGTTTGGATAAAAACTTAAGTTTAGAAAAGGCATGGAAAACGTTATATATAAAACCTATCTATTGATTAACTTAAGTGAAATGGGTTTCAACTAACTGCAGCAAATCCACCATGCAAGTCTGTAAGGGAAAAACCAACAACAACAACAAAAAACAAAACCCCAACACACCAGAAAAGTAGTTACTTGACTGCTAAGCATGTGTGTGGGTAAAATATGAAGCACAAAAAAAAAAAAAAAAAGCTATATTTTGATGAAGGATGGTTTCACTGTATTATACATTTAGCAGTATGATTAATTTGCTACTATGTGCAATTAATGAAGTCCAGTAGACTTTAATTAAAAATAAAACATGAGATATCTTCTTGAATCATAAAGCCAATGATTTACATACTTCAAGTGATCAGGGAATATAAAGTAAAAAGTCAAAATAGTTTACATTTCACAGACACAGCTCTGGATAGAGCACTTTCTACATGCTTGAGTATATCCATATTCAAAACAGACTGATATTCACACTATACATAGTGATATCTTAAATACAAAGCAGGGAAAGGTAACCTACATATCCGTGCTAAACAATTTACTTCTTCAAATAGAACAAAGAAATACTAATAGCACTGAATATTTAGAGAAACTTGAAGATGCCTGGATATAGTTTATTTTAGTATTCATTTAAGAAATAGTTAGGACCTAAGATATGACATATCCTGCCCTATATGCTAAGGATTCTACAATGAACAAAACAAAGTCTCTACTATCATAGAATTTTCATTCTACTCTAGCATGCTAGTTAATTTCAAGATAACTTTTAGAACAAATTCCATTTTGAAATATTTTTTAAAGTAAAGAATATACTAAATGAGGTAAAAGCTCACCTTTGTACTAAGACATCCCTCTCATTCAATTTATTCAACCTTAATGAGTATTTTTGAGTAGCTCCCACTTAGAAAGGATTGCCTAATCTGTACTTAGTTTAAGCAATAAGCTTTTCCCAATACTGAGAAGGTCTAAAACCAGTTGCATTCCTACAATCTATCTATTATTAAACACTACAAGGGAACCAGTTTAATTATTCACAGTTTATATAAAGGAAAAACAGAAAACTGTGAGAACTATAGAATACTTCTTGTAGTTCTTATCTGTCTGCCTAATTCAAATAAAACAATTCTAATCCTAGGCTGCTAAATAGCAGAGAATAGGAAAATTTTCTACTTAGTACTTAAAAGAAGCTAGGTGCTCTTTACAGAGAACACCCTTTCATCTTTTTAATTTCTTCTTGAGGGTTCAAACTTTTTTTAACAAATCACTAAAAGATATATGCTACTTAACTTCTCTAATCTTCACTGTCCTTACCTGTTGAAATAATAAATACTAGTAATATTCTCAATCATAATAGCTCACATTTATCAATAGCACCATCCCCAAAAGCATAAGTTGAGAAAGATGACAAATAAGTAATGTACAATAAGGATATTAAAAGGTTTTTTACATTGTTTAAGATGATCAATATGCATATTCTCCTCAAACTATGCAACATTTAAAGTATCGGCAATCCTACTGCCACCAATATCCAGAATTCCTAAAAATGACTGAGTTTGGGAAATTTTCAACAGACAAAATCTTCTCTAGAAATATGGTATATCAGAAGTGTTTCCAGGTCTATAAAAACAAATTTTTTCCCTTTATTTCCAAGCAAGTTAATAGCAGAATTCAAGAAATAACAACAAATGAAGGCGTTGAGGCCTTTTAAAGGATACTATTACTATCTTCTAGCCTCTTCCTGGTCAGATCATACTGGCAATCTCTAAAATAATTCTACTGAAAAAAATTAAAAAATAAAAACAAATCCAAGTAAACAAGGAGAAAAATCTTGATGTTAAATTAAATCTAGAAAGTGATGAACTACAAATCAAGAAATGAACAAAGATAAGACTGAAATAAAGTAAAAACACTAAGAATCTTCAATTTAAAAATTTGGTGCAATCTTTCACAGGGTTTTAGTCAAAGCCAAGAAATCTTCCAATGAAGAAGTCACTAAATATCTTACACTCATCCAACTATTGACAGGAGACCTTGTGGAGACAAAGATACTTGAATCAGCTAAAACAGTACCAAGTTTTTAATGATTACTCTTAACAGGGGATTGAAGTATAGGCTAACTCCACACTATCAAAAATTAAAGGTTATTATTGATAATTCTAATATTACCATTACAAATAACTCAAAGGAAAATAAGACTGAGTAATGAGTTCCAATGTAAATAAAACTTACTATGTGAGTGTATGTAAATGTGTATATTTCCTCCGGTTCTCTGAGTGATACAAGTCTGATAACATAATTCTTCTTATAAGTGTAAATATTCTGTAAACTGACAGAATAAAATCTTCTCAATTGGTTATAAAATTCTTTTAAAAAGTGTGCAAAATATTTAAATTTTTTTTCCTTTTTACAGATGGAGTCTTACTATGTTGACTACCACGCTGGCCTCAAACTCCTGGGTTTAAGATCCCTTCTCATCTCAGCCTCCCAAGTAGCAGGACCAGGTTATGAATAAGATAGCTTCTGTAGTTCTGGTCTTAAGCTGAATCTGTACATAAGTTAGAAAAGGTACATTTACCTATTAAATGCAACTTAGACAGATGGTTGTCTTAATACAGTTATTTATTTTTACTTCTCTGTGCATGTAAATACTTAAACAATTTTCAAATACAAGCTTAAACAATCTTGGACGATGTAACTGATGAGGGACTTGGAGAGGATGGGACTGGTATTAGAGAGTCAGGGACCAATTCTGCTGCTGGAGTCAGTTTCTTGAAGTAGGCATCGAGGGATGTTTGTACAAAGCCTTTCTTTTTCTCATTATAAATGGCCCTGTAGCATCTCAGGCCCTCAGTAACTATACGGTAAACTTTGGTGAACCTCTCTGTATCAGGATCTTGCTCCTCTAACTTTGCCATTCCTGCTTCAATGAGACGAAAAGCATCAGCTAACTCTTTTGTAGAAAACTTTTTCAACTTTGGAGTTTCTAGGTCCCTGTTTTCTTCCCTAAATGCTATCATCGGCTGCTCTAGTTCCACAAGGTCTTCATTGGTTTCACCTTGAACTTCAATATTATATAAATTTGCCCTTTCTTTAAAGCGAGTGAACCAGCCCCTACTTGCAACAAATTCTTCGCTGCAATAGCCTTCACTTGATATACGAGCAGCTTTTAAATCACTGAAAAGGCTTCGGGCCTTTTTTTGTACTAAAGAAAGACTGATAGGTATATTACGCTGATTTTGGTCTTCTATCCAAATTATCAAAAGCCTTTCCATCTCAATTATTAAACCACTGCGTTGCTTGGTAATAATTGTAGCATTCATTGGGGTACGGCCTTTCACATGCTCCATTATTCTACCTTTATCTTTTAGAATTGTTGCGATTGTTGAACGACTGTAAGCAAATGCTCTGCCAATGGATGATGGAGTTTCACCTCTCTCTGATCTCTTTATTATTTCTACTTTATTTTCCAAGGTGATGGTTTTTCTTTTCTTTACCGTATCACCAGCACTTGCATCAGATTTGTGTTTCAGAGCCATCACTGCAGGGTGAAGACAAAAATGTCACTGATTTAAAAACGTGATATGACAGTGTACAGGGTTACGAGAATAACAAGAGCCAGCTCTCTGTAATGTACAGTACTACGAACCGGACCGGAAGAACAGGCGGACACCCCTCGTCGGCATGAGTGAGCACGGTAACTTTTCAATGAGCACGGTAACTTTTTTGATGAGCACGGTAACTTTACGACGAGCATGGTTACTGGAACGCTGTGTAGTATGCTTTGGCTGCGGCCCGGTGGTTGGGGACCCCCTGCTGTACAGTACTGTAATAGCCTCCGTTCGTAAGTGCGAGTTGTATGTAAGCTGGATGTTTCTAACTCAGGGATTTACTGTACAGCACGTGCCACCACGCCCAGCTATAAAATATTTTTAACATTTGTTTAGACTAAAAATTTTGAAAAAAGAATTTCTTTTAAAAGATAAAGCAAATTTCTCAATACTAAGTACTTTAATAACACATAGGAAAAGATCTTCAGTCCTTTGCAGTTAAAAAAAAAGAAAAAAACACGGTTCTTAACTCAAGGCCTTCGAATTTCACTAATAATTTTTCTAAGCAGAGGATTCAAGTATTTCAACACAAAAGAACTTATAATGCTTAAGACTACACAGAAGACTTCTTTCTCAAAGGTGAGGACTGTTTTTAACATTATTGAATAAAAAAAAAATGAAGGTTATCAATTAGAAAACATTTGGTGGCACCTAATTTCAAAGAGAAGCAAAGTAAGGTCAACAAATAAATGACAATATGGTAACATTTACTCAATCTCTAGAAGCTGATAGAATAATCCACCTCCCTGCCCCACCACACACTGTAACTCACTCCAAAGGTCCATGCGGTAGAAATAAGACACTCCACTCCTGGAGGAAGACTTAAGAACAGAAAATGAAAGAAGGTTCTTAGGGTTTTCCCCAAGTAACTAGCACATAAAAACTACTTCTGCTTGATACATTTGTGTCAAGTAAAGGAACTAGTAAAACAAGAACTATTTGGTTTGAATAACTTAGACAAGAAGTAAAAAAGAACACCTGATTTGTTTAATTCAAGTGAGTATATTCAAGCTACTAAGTAGACATTGAAATAGCAAGCCAGCAAATATACTCCAACAAGGTCCAAATGATACACCTGTTACATTATTGGAGATAGTATTGTAGTATAATATATATTCCCCAATTTTTTTAATATCAAACAACTTTTAAAGAGAACAACAATAAAACAAAGACCAGAAGCATAAAACTTTTTTGAAGGTACCTATTAATAAACAAGGAAAATGTATGATCAAGTCAGGGAGAGATCTGAGAATAAAATGCTGAAAAGGAATGCCTAATACAAGACTAGCAATAGAATAAGTGAGAATCCTACTGTCCCAAAAAATATAAAGAAAAATCAAAGATAAACGAAGAAATAATAAAAAAAATGGAGTCGAAGTTTAGCATGTAAAAAGCCTTCTTGTGAAAAAAAGTTAAAGATTTTAGATTTCTATTGCAAATTTTAAATGAGAAAGCACACCAATATTACCTTTCTTTCGAAAGAGTGTATTCAGGTAATTTTCTGCTTGGTATTCAATCTTATCAGTGTTGGACTGGCCCTGAGATGATAGCTCCTCCGTTGGCGTTGACTGTGAAGAATCAAGAGATGGTATACAATCCTAAAAGTATAAACAAACAACAACATACAAAATCACTTAGGTAAAAACACGGAATTCCATTTAAAATGGCAAAAAGGTAATTCTCTAAATGCTCACCTATTCTTTTAAATTACATAAAACTGTATAGAGGGAACACAAAATTTGAGACAAGAATCAGGAAAAAAAGAAATTCAGCTGTGACAAAGGGTCAAAACAGCCAATTCCTCAGCAAAACTACAATTAAAAAAAAAGGAAGAGCAGATAAAATATACTTGAAAAATTCACCGCATAGCACATGCTAGTAGCGTAATCTTATCCAAGTTTTAACAACAAAGCAGATATGTTTACCCACTAATCTAACCAAAATTGATATAGGTTCTCAAGTTCTCATTTCTTCTCAGCCCTTCTCATAATAGAAGAAAATCAGGACTTCCGACCATGTAAGATGCTGGTTGCATAGTTACCCTGTATTCAGTAGACACTTAAATATTTCATCATTTACACGGGAGATAATTATGATATACAAAAGATTCGAGAGAAGTGAAAGGCTAACAAATAGCACATTATCCCCTTGCTATTGATTCCTAAAAAAACAGGCTATAGGGTGGTCTCAGATCAAAGCAGGCTTCCACAGTCACCCTGTATATCTATATACAAAACAGACTTGAACTGAACTTCCTGAGTCCAGGAACACCAAGAAAGAAATGTAAAATAAATAAGCACAAAAAGATGAGTTTTCTAGGATTTTATCTACAAGTTAAACTAAATATTGATTTGTAATATTAGATTTGTAATATATTCTTTTCATTTACCAAAGTAATTTTTTAAATTTTTTTTTAACCAAAATATTTAAACTTCCACTGTGAGTCACAAATTTTCAGAACAAATGAGATTAAAAAAAAAAAAAAAAAAAAAAAGAACTGTGTTACAATTGTGCATTAGTTTAAAAATAATTTCATAGCACTAAAACTTACACTGACTGCTTCTCTCTGTAGGTTACAAAATGAACATTTTTCATCCATAGACCAGTCAGTCAGCTCTTCTGGTTCACAGTCTTTAAAAGAGGGAAAAAATTCATTAAATACACTAACTTTTATTAAAACAAATAAAATTACCACTCTCCACAGCAATGGCTCGTATAAAAAACTAAAAAAACAAAAACTGACTACAAAACAATAAGGGGAGAAGGACTAACCTTAAAATTAAATTGATGATATCTATAAAGAAATAAACAGAGAAAGCTGTAAGGAGAGTAACTTTGCACTTTTACGGGACAAAACAGCAAGAACAATGAGCTGTTTATAAATTAATAATTTTCTAATAGGGATTAATTATTTAACCTTCTGAAAGATTCAATTTATCATTGTCCTTTTATTTTATTTTTATTTTAACGATGAAAGAAATCGTAACAAAGGGGGAAGGTATGGAGAGGAAAGGAATAAATTTTGCATACCATGAAAGACAACACAAAAGAATGAAGAAAGCAATAGAAAAGCTCACAGATTTTAAAAAATGAAATTTTGCCCAAGAAAACCAGTAGAAATCCGTAACTGAAAAGTCAGATCAGATTTCTGTTACATCATTCAAAAGGCTTTGTTGGAAAGGTTAGAATAAAAATCCGGTAAGCAAACAAGGTATATTATTCAATACAAGAGATGGATTTCATTTTCAGGTGAAAATGCCTTATAATCCAACTGTTGTAATATATTAGAGAATTTCTGGAAAACAACATTTTCTACTGAAGGAATATTATGAAGTTATAATAAAACTGTCATCCTAACTATATTTGATACAGACAAGTGATTTCTGAACTTTACCCTTGCAGGAGAAAACTCCTCTGATTTCTTTCCCTAAACAATCCCTACATAAAACCCCAAACATAAAATCATTATCATCTGAGGCAGCTAAACTGTCACTAATGTGAAAAATTCTGGCATAACACAATAATTGTCTCAGGTATTTTTGAAATGCATTATGAATCTGAATACATCATATCTCTGTTAAACTACACAGAAAATCAAGTTTATCTTTCCTGGAATTATAGTGAATAACTACTAATAGTTAAAACCAGCCACTGGGACCTATCCCCCAAATCAAGTCAGATATAGTGATCAGACTATACAGTGACACAGTGTGTTGAAAGCTGTACACAAATATAGATAGTGCTAATATTCACATAAGCTTGAAATGGGAACTTTAAGGGCACTTCAGGGTTCTGAAAAGGGTAAGTGAATTTTAAAGCCTCTGAAAATCTTGGATGGAATACTATTTACTAGTTGTAACCTTTTCCAGCTACAAAGTTTTTTGTCTTGATTACCTCAAGTAAAATTAGGATCACATCAACTAACTTATTTGTGGATCAAAAAAAAAATGTAAAAATACTTTATAAACTATAAATACCATGCAAAGGCTAGTTATAAACAAGGCAGAATTAGTCATTGTTTTTTTTTAACCCTGTTTCACTGTGCATGTATTTAATAAAGTTAATTTGCAGAATATACATTTTAATTGGCAGAAGATAATTTTAATTAGATATATGCTTCAGAATATTGGTTAAAAATCTGACTAATCAAAAAAGTTCAAGCAATCTATACAATTAAGAAGCTAGTCCTTAAAGAACTGTAGTTATGTAGGCTTATTTTGTTTTCAACTTTTTACCCCTGGCTAGAAAACAATCACATACACATACTCCTGAGTATAATCTCATGCAGGGCATTTTACTAGGGAAGCAGAGCTCTCTACTTCAGTGGAATGAATGAGAAAACAGCTGACACTTTAAAAGGCATGGCAAGCTTCCCTAGCCTTGCTGAGCTTCCGTTATCCAACATGACAGGAACTTGCCCCAGAAAGCCATTATAGTCTCAGACCTGAAGTCCTTGTGGAGAAAATGTTAATCCCGTCCAAAGCAGGATCCAGCTGGACCAGACTACCCATAACTGTACAAAAGATTTTGAAACTGTTTGTCATGTAGCATTATCATTGCAAAGATATGATTCCTATGCCAACAATATTATTATTTTGATAGGTCGAGAAAATGGATTTTCAGAAAATAGTTGGTAGACCTAGAGAAGAGGTATTTTTAAAAAATGGTAGTAAGGTTTCAAGAAATTTCATTGAGAAATATGTTGACTCAAGTGACAACTTTAGATTAACTGTAACTTGTAAGACAAAAATCAAAACATGCTGAGATTATGTCACTTATTTTAGTTATTTTAGTAGGAATTCTTCAAGAAAACGTTGATCAAATTAAATGCCTACATAAATAAATGGCACTGATTAATCAATTGAATACATAATGGCCATTAAGTTTTGCAGAGCTAAAATGTATAGGTTTACTTAGAAATATTTAATAACTACCCCTTCTTCATTAACTTTGAATTTTGAGTCCAAATGAATGATGGTGGAACATATTTTTTCTATATGGGAAAACAATTTTGAAAAATCAACTCTAGTTCAGATGTCCCTTCTCCCCAGCTAATCTCTTCATGTCACTAAAAATTAAATAAATACTAGAATAAAACATTCATTTTATTCATCAAAATTTGACAATGAATGAGATATTCATCTTTAAAAGAAGTTAGCTCTCTTTTTAAAACTTTACTATGCAAAGATAAAAGCGCAAATAAAGTGCTGATTATATACCTTATAGAAACAGCATTATCAATAAAGAGCAACATCATAATGAAAACTGATAGTAAATGAATGACAAAGGTCAACCTTTGGATGTATGTAGCACCATGGATGTATGTACTCCTGTAGTAAAAAGTCTGGCTATAATCATTTTGCCTAATCTAGACTCTAACACCAGAAAAACTGAACCATGGGCTTTTCTACATATTAGACGTCACCTCAGGCAAGCTAATTTCTCTGAGTTTCAGTTTCCTTGTTTGGAAAATAAAGAGAATAATAATTGCATATTAAGGCTGTAATAAAAATTAAATTAAAACAAGTGCTAACACCTAACAATAGATAGTAATTTCATTTTCTCCTAAATAACTTCATTTCTTTTTAATTTTTTTTTTTTTTAGAATCCTTTATCCATAGGATATAAATTTAGAGTTCCCAGAAACAAAACCCAATGAGAAGTAAAAAACAAGAATACTGAATGAGATTTTTTGTAAAGATCATGAAACGCTAACCCAATTATAGTACAAGAATATGAGGAAAGGGGTAAGGGAGGGAAGGGGGAGGGGGAGGGGGTGGAGAGAGGGTAAATAGTGGGATCACACTTATGGTGCATCTTAGAAGGAACAGGTGAAACCTACTAAATGCAGAACATAAATGTTTTCATATAATAAACGAGAAGATCTCATGAAGATTATGTTGAACAGTTGGATGAAAATATTTCAGATTGTATATGAAGCTCGCACACTGTACTCCATGACTGCACTAATGTACACAGCTATGATTTAATAATAATTAAAAAAAAGATCATGAAATACTAATTATAACTGTGTTGACTTGGGGAAAAGACACTGAACAGTGGACAATGCAATTAAAAAACAATTTTTTAACATGAAACTGTATATTAACTATACTAAAAGTACAAAGAGAAAAATTATTCATAATCCTTTCGTTCAAAGATAATGATTAACATTCTGCTATATATCTTTCAAGTTTATTTTATGCCTTTTTAAAAATTAGGATCAGCTAGCTCTTTTAAAAGATCAATAAAATTGATAAACCTCTAGGCCAAGCCTGGCTAGTCAATTAAGATAAAAAGAGAGAAAACACAAATTTCCAATATCAGTAATGAACGATGGACTATCACTACTGATCCTGTGGATATTAATAAGATAATAAAAGAATATTATGAATATTATGTCCATAACATTGACAACTTTAGATGAAATGGACCAAGTCCTCGGAAGACACAATCTACCAAATCTCACACAAGGCAAAAATGAATGTCCTCAATAGGCCTGCATCTACTTAAATCAATAATTGAAAACCTTCTAAGTAAGAAAGATGGTTCTCCAGCAATCTGTTTAGGAAAAGAGAAGTAGAGGAAATATTGTTGCATTTACTCTATGATTCCATCATTATCCAAATACCAAAATTTATCTGGACAGACACCTCACAAAGATATACAATGGTGGCTAATAAATATATGTAAAGATGTTCAAGATCACGTCATTTGTGAACTACAAATTAAGACAATGAAATACTGCTATATATTTATGAGAATAGTTAAAATCCAAAACATAGACCTCTAAGACAGGTGAGGATGTGGAGGAACAGGAACTTGCAAGTGGAAATGCAAAATGATACAGTCACCTTTGAAAACAGTCTGGCAGTTTCTAACAAAGTTAAACACAGTCTTTATATGTGATTTATCAGTGGTAGTCCTAAGTATTTACCAAAATGAGTTGAAAATTTTTGTCTACACAAAATCTTGCTTATTAATGTTCACAGCAGCCTTATTTAAAATAACCCAAACTTGAAAGTCACCAAGAGATGTTGCAATAGATGAACAGATAAGCAAACTATGGTACATCCATATAAGGTGGTATTACTCAGCAATAAAAAGAAATGAGCTATCAAAAACAAAGAAGCATACAGGATCCTTAAATGCATATGGCTAAGTGAAGGAAGCAAATCTGAAAAAGCTACATTCTATACAACTCCAACTATATGAACTTAGAGACAATAAAAAGATCAGTGTTCACCATGCTGGAGGGCAGAGAGGATACACAGGTACAGTACTAAAAAGTTTTAGGACACTCATACACATTGTGTATGATACTATTAAAACACATATGCATTAGGCAAAACCATAAAATTGTACAGCACACAAGAATGAACTCGATGTAATCTATGGACTTTCATTAATAATAATGTAATTTATAAAACAAATAGTGTTAGATTCTCTGATTTTAATTATATAACATAAATAATGATCAATTCATACTAAAAAACTGCTGACTTTTGAATTAATACTAGACCATGAGCTCCTAGTAGAAAGAGATCTTAATTCATTTTTCTTTCCTTATTGCTAATCAGTATCTAACACAAAGTAAGTATTTAAATGTTTCATCTAATAAATCTTTTTAAAAAGTAGTTTTGGGCTCGGCACCTGTGGCTTAGCGGGCTAAGGGGCCAGCCACGTACACCTGAGCTGGCGGGTTCGAATCCAGCCTAGACCCGCCAAACAATGATGACGGCTGCAACCAAAACATGGTCAGGCGTTGTGGCAGGCGCCTGTGGTCCCAGCTACTTGGGAGGCGGAGACAAGAGACTC
>CAUYON010196799.1:0-63312 GCA_963573935.1 Arctocebus calabarensis
ATAGTGATCAAGGAAATGCCATGAAGGATATCTGTAACAGTATGATCAAAATATTTCTGAATGTATATGAATCGTGCCCTGTGATTGCACCAATGTACATAATTATGATTCAATAAAATTATTAAAAAAAAAAAAAAAAGACACAAATGAGAAAATATACATGAAAGCCACTAAATTAACATAAACTAAAAGCTTATGCATGTATTGCCTTTCCGTAATAGTTAGAGCACTGTCTAAAACAGTATGATTGAGTCAATGAGTAGCAGACAATAACTGCTGTAGAAAGAACTGGAGAGAAGAAATGACTGGGCCAGAAAATCGAACCAAGGTTTCCTAGAGGCAAATCTTAAAGAATGGCTCCAACTTATTTATTTATACATATGCTTAACTATTCCCAAAAAGACTGAAGGAAGAAATTGGGGCAAAGAGAAAAGATAGCAGAAAAGATAAAAGTGCAGGACACAACAGTGCATGCTGTGAAAGCGTTTGTTAGAAGTGGGACATAAAACTTGACTTGCAAGCTACTTGGAAGGCAACAAAGAACCACAATCAATTTCCATGAAACATTCCTTATAGCTACTGCTGTACTGATACCAAAGATATTCTTGGGGTGGGGGTGGGGGGTTGTCTTCATAAATAATGTGCTCAATAATACCTCCCCAGGTATAATTGAGGTATATATTTAAAGTATACAATGTCAAGATTCAATATATATGTATACACGGAGAAATGATCGCCACAATGAAGCTAATTAATACATCCCTCACCTCACAGTTACCTTGTGTGTGTATGGTAAGAAACTTCAGGTCTCTCTCAGCAAATTTCAACTATACAATATAGTACTACTGACTACAGCCACCATGCTGTTTCTCCAGTATTTATTCATCTTATAACTGAAAGTTTATACCCTTTTACAAGCATCTCCTCATTCCTGTCCAAGTCCTCCCTGGTAACACACATTCTACTCTCAGCTTCTGTGAACACCACCACCCTGGGGCTGAGATTCCAAGGGGTTGATTACTCCTTCATAAATAAGGCAGACAGTTTAATGCTGTTACAGTAAAAGCCATAACAGAGTGGTCCAGGGCCCTCAGTTTTCTGCTTCTCTGTATTAATCCAGGGAAGATTTAAAAGAATTCATAGTAATAAATACGATGTGTATCATTTGGCCAACTTCTATAAAGGTTATTTTTTAAATATCTGAGCACTTGATAAGATGCATGGCCTTGAGTTTGATTTATACTGTCTAACAAGCTTCTTGCAGATATTCTGTGACACCACTTAGATGCAGGACCTTACGCTTCCAGAAGCCAAGCAGGTTGACATTCTCTTATTCAGCGTGAGCAGGAAGATAAGAAGGTAACCCCAAGTGGAAAGCTACCTCAGCATACAGAGGGGGTCCAGGGAGAGCAGGAAGACAGGACAGCAACAGGCCTGTGTAGGAAACTGTGTGTGCCACATGCCAGGCACACCAACCCCCGAACCAGCAGTGCCTTCCAATGACTTCCAAGGTTCGGAGGAGAGATCGTAGGTGAAAATGACTGCCCACGTTGTGTGGCCACCATTCACCAGTACTTTTAAAGATCATATGATCAAAGATTGAAAGGCTACTTAGAATGGAACAGTTGCCTTAAACCTGAAACTTACCAAAATCAGTTTTAAGGCTATTTGTTCATATTGACTTGGACTATCTCATCTTATTCTCCATTAATTATATTGATACAAATTTACAACAAACATTATAAATAGTGACCTGATGTGAGTTAATGATCTCTGGTAGAAGGACTCATTTTACTTAGCTAACCTGAAGATCTTTTGGCAAGATTGTGTTCTTCCTCAGCGAATTGATACGGAGCCTCTCGTCTGCATATTCATAGGCCATTTTTCGTCTCTTCACATCTCGCAACATTCTCCAGTCTACATAGTAACCTCGAACTTGGCCTGAAGCTGTTGAAGGACCCATCTAAAGGAGACAAGGAACATGTAAAGGACAGTCAAGCCGAGGCTCTTTGAGTGCTCCCGAGTCCTGCAGTCTTACAGAAACCCCTACATACACATTCCTAACATTTTGCAGGACACATTCTTGGAAGCAGAACTGTTCAGTCAAAGGGTGCTCTGAAATTATCAATGACCTCATTTTTTTTTTTTTTTTGAGTCAGAGTTTCACTATGTTGCCCTTAATAGAGTGCCATAGCATCACAGCTCACAGCAACCTCAAACTCTTGGGCTTAAGTGATTCCCTTGCCTCAGCCTCCCAAGTAGGTGCCCACCACAACGCCCAGCTATCTTTCTGTTGCAGTTGTCATTGTTGTTTAGCAGACCCAGGCTGGGCTTGAACCAGCCATCCTCCATGTATGTGGCTGACACCCTATCCACTGTGCTACGGGCACCTCCCAGACCTAATATTTCTTAACGTTAGTTGTTCAGTAGTAAGATAGTATATTCCTTATTGTCATACATTTTCAAGGTGATAGTTTATAGTTCTGACTAACAATACAGGCAAAGGGAGTATAGATCACTAGAAATTTAAGTCTCTCTCAAACCAAAGGAAATATTACATGTTAATTAAGTGGCAGCTATTAAAAAGTAATGATGGCTCCTATCACTGACATTTATAGAATATATGAATAGTAAAATATAAACCTGACAAGAATACTAAATAGAAAGTCAATGTTTTTTCAATCTCTATTAACAAAAGATAAACTGAGCACCTTCATGGTCCCATTTACAAAATAAAGTCCCATTGGGAAATATAATTCCAAATCACCTTTTTAGAAAAAAGACAAGCAGGAATAGAATTTAAATACAGACTCGGCACATGACTGAGTCCAGTGAATACTATAGTAACCACGGCTAGAAATACTTGTTATAGGAACAGGGGCTTAAACAAGGCATTGAAAGACTTTTTTGGGTTTTTTTTCTTTTTTTTTTTTTTTGAGCCTTTGAAAGATTGACAGACTTTTGACACAGCTGGGAGGTGGCGGGTGGGGTGGGAGAGAAGGTATAGTTTGTCTAAACAAAACACAGTAAAAGTAAAAAGAGCAGGCTATATTCACAAGACTAGGGAGAAATAATTCTGGCTGAAAGAAATAATTCATGTTGAGGGGCCATGTGAAGTTTGCTTTTATCTACAAGAGTTAAGGGGACTTATAGCACAAGTCCCTTAACTCCCTTAACTTATAAAACAAGATTAAACATTTCTTCTTTGAATTCTTTTTCAATCTATTCCTAATCAATTTCCTTTTTTCTGTCTCCTAAAAGATTTCTATTTATTTTTAAAAGTAATCTTTCAGGGCGGCACCTGTGGCTCAAAGGAGTAGGGTGCTGGTCCCATATGCTGGAGGTGGCAGGTTTAAACCCAGCCCCAGCCAAAATCTACAATAATAATAATAATAATAATCTTTCATTTGATTTTGAACACTTTTTCTGACTACAATACACTTTTAAAACATTGGCCTTATTTCTTCTGTGAATGTTTTTAAGTCCTTTGCCTACATTTGTACTGTAATGCATTTTCTTACCAGTTTATAACGGTGCTTTATTAAGACTGCATTCCATTCTGCTCTGCACACATACTATCCTATCCCCATCTCTCACCCCTCTTCACCTCCTAAAATTCTTCCATTGGGCCCTCTCTATTCATTGTCTACCATTATCAAAATCTCAATCTTCAACCTCCTAAAATCTCCTTCATCTTTTGGTCTAGCCTGTGGTTCTCAACCTTCCTAATACAATCCTTCAATACAGTCCCTCATGTTGTGGGGACCCCCAACCATAAAATTATTTTTGTTGCTACTTCATAACAGTAATTTTGCTACTGTTATGAATCGTAATGTACATATCTGATACACAGGATGTATTTAGGCAACCCCTGTGAAAGGATCGTTTGACCCCCAAAGGGGTTACGACCCACAGGTTGAGAATCACTGGTAGCTGAATCTTGAATCCCTCCTGACAGCTTCTCCAGTAAATTTCTTCTCCCAAGACTGGGTCTGGAGGTAGGGTAGTAATGTTTTCCTTGCTCATCATTGCAGTTTCCAGACCTCCTTCCTTCTGGAAACCTCCTGGCTTTGGCTCTCAGGCAATGGGCTTACCTGCCACTACTTCTCATTGTTGCAGTCACCTACCATAGCCCTTTCATTGTTCTATGATTTTGGATCGTGGCTCACTGTCACTCTCTCCAGTGTTTTTCCTGTCTTGATTCCTGATTTCAATATACATAAAATCATACTCTTATCAGTCTGATCTCTGAACTGGTCTTCAAGGACTGTTGTTCTCTGTTATTTAACTGTCATTTCCACGCCCTAGGTCTTTCAATGCCAATAAATGCAACCTCTCTATTATCTCAATTTTGTGTATCTTATTCTCCATCACTTCTTTCTAGCTTGCTCATTCTAACACCACAATAAAAACCTCTCTGGAGCATTCAATACATTTATTCCACCATCTTTTACTGTCTTTTAGCTTCTGATTTCCTGTTTTTCTCTCACACCCTGCCTGCATTCCATGGTCTATAAATACAATGTTCTCTTGAATCCATTCTCAACTCCCTGGCCATCTGTCATTTCCCTGTACCTACTCCAAGTCTCCCAACTATTCTTCCTGTCCATTCCCAACTGTTTTACATGGTCTGCCTTTCCTTAAATTGCGACAACCTGCTCCACATCCTCATACTCAGCTGAGGACTTTGTGTTCTCTTTAATAAAATTAGAACCCATCAGAAGAGCATTTCCATAAACTCCTACTACCACATCTAGCCACTTATCAACATCTGTATGGTATGTTGTGCCCTCCCTCCTGTTGTAGAGACCTGCTCTGTCCAATACAGTAACTGCATATGGCTAGTAAGCACTTATAAAGAAACTATTGCAATCGGGGAATGTAACTCTTAATTTTTATTAATTTAATATTTAACACCAAAGCAATGTAAACATTAAACAACTTTATTGTTTTGACAGAACTACACTTTCCATTTTAATGGTGAAAAATTTAGCATTCAAACTGAGATATACTTTAAATGCAGGATACAAACTGGACTTTGAAACTCCAGTATGAAAAAAAGAATGTTAATATCCCATAAATTCTTTTTATAATGACTACATGTTAAAATAACAATATTTTGGATATACCTGGTTAATCAGATTATATTAAAATTAGTTTCACCTGCTTATTACTTTTTTAATGGGAATACTAGAAAAATTTTTAATTACATATGTGGTTCACATTAGATTTCTATTGGACAACACTGCTGCAGATGAACTGTCAGTGTCCCTAAAGCCAAACTTCAAAGACCCCTCTGCCTCTTGCTTACACAAAAGTATAGCTCCGGTAACTCTTCCTTCTCTCCTATATATCATCAATTTTTCCCTCTCTACTGGATCTTTCCCTTTAATACACAATCATGCTGTTACTTCTGCTATGCTAAAGGAAAACTCACTCTTAATCCACTTCCCTCTCCACTTATTGGACCATTTTTTTGGTCCCTTTATAGCAAAACTCCTTCAAAGACTAGTCCATACTTAGTCTCCAGTTTCTTTCCTCCTATCCTCTTTTGAATAGTTTCGGCCCCATCCAGCCACTGAAAACTACAATGACCAAGGTCCCAACAACCTTCACACTGCTCACCCTTACTGGAGCCTTTTTAACTGCCCTGTCAATTTTGAGCAAAGTTGCCCACTCCTTACTCCCTGAAATTCTGCCATCCCTTCCTTCCTGGCCATCCCACTTTGCTGGTTTTCCTCCTCCACCCTCGCTGACAGCTCCTTTCAGGCTCCTCTGCACGGTTCTCATATCTGAACACTGGAGTCTCTGAGGTCTCAATCCTCGGACGCCGTCTCTGCTCTGCTTACACTTACCACCTTATAAACAGGATTCCACCTCGCCGTCTTTCAATGCCAGTCACATGTTTGCGAAAACCCCATTTACAAATGTAGCTCCGACCTCCCCTGAGCCATGGTTAGTAAGCAGAGAGAAAACCCCCGGGACCGGTCTGCACTGAGCACCACAGTTGGCAGAGCCAGTTATGGGATTCAGGGGTGACAGATAACGGTGGGAACAAAGGCGCGGGCCTGACCTGCCGGAACGTCCGCAGCAGCGAGCCCAGCATGGAGGCCGCCATCTTGTCCACCGCAAACGGCAAATAGTCGCAACTTTATTAACACTACGAAACCCAGAAACACGCGAGGGGCGGGGCCTGGGCCGCGGGGGCGGGGCGGGGCCGCAGGAGACTGCGCCGTATTCCGGAAGGCGGGGTTAGTTACGGATGTGAGCTCTCGCGATGTTTCACGGAGTTTGCGCGGATTCCTCCTCGATAGGTGTCGCTATTAATTACCTTTCTCTCTACCTTTTCCTTTCTTCCCAGCCTACCAGTTCCTCAGTACCAGTTTTTGTACCCCTGCGACCTTCTGTGTCCCTCTCAGCATGCTGCCGCTCTATATCCTCTACTCAATGTAGGGTGCTACTACCGACACCTGCTTCGTCATCTCTTACAGAGCTTGCAAATCTCTTCTTTCCACGACAATGGTGGTGGTGATGGTGATCATGATGGTGGCAACAATATAGTTCTGTATTGATTATATTTAATTTTATTTATTTTCGGAGACAGATTCTCAGTCGTCCTTGATAGAGTGCCAAGGCGTCATAGTTCACAGCAACCTCAAACTCGTGCTGAAGCGATCCTCTTGCCGCAGCTTCCCGAGGAGCTGGGACTACAGGCACCTGCCACAACGCCCGGCTACTTTTAGAGAGGGCGTCTCTTGCTCAGGCTGGTCTCAAACTCCTGAGCTCAAGCAATTCACCCGCCTAGGCCTCCCAGAGTTCTAGGTTTACAGGCGTGAACCACTGCACTGGCCTATGTCTGTATTTTTAAATGTATTATATTTACATTGGGGTTTTAGGTGAAAAGGTCCTTAACATTTTGTCTTGAGGAGGGCAGCATTAGCATTTTAAAACATTTGTTTTCCAGTTTGCAGTACAGGGAACTAACTTTCAGGTTATCTTCATAGCAGCTGTCCTCCCTCTGGGATCAACCTGGGATGCGCCCCTTTTCTTTTATGCATGTGCCACCCCCCTGCCCTTCTGATGGAAGAGTATCAGGGAGTATGTATGTTTCGGTATCTTAGATGGAGTGAGGACATACCAACTGCTAAATACATCTGCTTTGTTACACAGGAGCCTTCTGGGAGGAAGGAGAGCTGAATGCAGACTCCTCTTTAGAGGTTCAGGGTTATTGGAATATATCTAATGGACTAGGGAGGGTCTTACTGGAGTCAGCTTGCAAGAAAAGACAACAACAACACAACCTCACCCTGTAATGATAGAAAAGTCTTAGACCAGCATCAAGCAAGCATGTGTTTCTAACTCCCAACCCCATGTGATATCTCCTTAATTCCCTCCTCAGAGATGAGGGCTATCTTCTGTAATTAGCTCATGGAATGGGAGAACCAGCTCTATACTCTGTGGCCTTTTGTCTGCTTTCTGATAAACTAGTCCTGAAAGCATTCTTTTGTGTGTGAATGTGTAGGCTGTGTTTTTATTGCTATAACAGAGAGCAGATCCAAGAGTCTACATCTACAATCTGATAGAAAAAAGTTAGGAGAATTATGTACACCTAGTGGGTACAGGACTTAGGCCAGATCTTCCTGGAAAGTGGCTGGAAAGACTCAGGCTTAAGCCACAGGAGCCAGGTGGACCTGGTTGCTTCCCTGTCAAGGCAGCTAAGACCTGGTAGATGAAGAGGTAGTCTGGAACCCAGAACTCTTCCCAGCAGTGGGAAAGTTCATGCTGGTGCATTGCAGCCCTCCTGGCTCTTTAGTGGTTTATTATAAAGAATATTAGAAAGGACATATATGAACAGCCAGCTGGAGGACATGCACAGGGCAAGAGATGTAGAAAGCGATGTGGAGCTTCCATGCTCTTTCTTGGCACACTACTCTCCAGGAACCTCCACATGTTCACTGTCTAGAAACTTCTGAACGCATCTTCAAACAGTATTAGAAAAAAAATCTAAATTTTTAAAAAGTGGTACAATATACATAAAAAATAATTTACCGCCTTAGACATTTTAAGTGTACAGCTCATCAGTATTATGTTCAAACTGTTGTGCAACCACCACCCATCCCCATAAATATTTTATCTCCCCAAACTGAAACTTTGTACCATTAAACAAAAACTCCACATTCCCCTTTCCCCTCCACTGCTCGCCGTCACTGTTTTGCTTTCTGTCCCTGTGAATGTGACTGCTGTAAGTAGCTCATATAAGTGGAATCACAGAGCGTTTGTCCTTTGGTGACTGGCTTCTTGGAATTCATCCACATTGCAGCATGTGTGTGTACTTTGTTCTTTTCTGTGGCAAATCATATTCTGTTGTGTGGCTATACTCCGTTTTGTTTCTCTATTCATCTGCTGATGGACACTTGTTTGGCTGCTACCTTTTTGGTTATTGTGAGTAATGCTGCTATGACCAT
Organism: Arctocebus calabarensis; assembly: GCA_963573935.1. NCBI lineage: Eukaryota > Metazoa > Chordata > Mammalia > Primates > Lorisidae > Arctocebus > Arctocebus calabarensis. Next base: position 8,466 of record CAUYON010196799.1, read on the forward strand.
GGGTGCACATATCTTATAGAATATTAGCATCTATTAGGCTGTGTTTTTCACTTTATGAAAAGAGGAAAGCAACTTCATGGTGCAGGTGAGGCAGGAATCTCCGAGATACTCACACTGAGATATAACTCCAGGGTTCTCTTTAATTAACTATGTTGGTTTTGTGTATCTATCAGCCTAAGACATCTCTCTCCCCCAATGTACCCTCCTCCCTTAGTCTGTAGAGAAGTGTGGCAGGGCCTGAAGAAGACTCACATTGCCTTGAGTTCTCCCAAGGAGCCTCCAGTTTTCTCTGGCCATTCGATAGATTGTGAGGAAGGCTGTTGGCCCTACTGTCCTAGATTATTAGAATCAGGAGACCTATCATCATTCATTCGTTTAATCGTTCGACAAATATTTAAATACCTATCATGTACCACTGTGTACCAGTATGTAACTGGATGGAACGGGGGTGCTGAAAAAAACCTCTGCTTTCTGGTTTTTCTAGTCAACTGAGGATTATAGATAGAGAGGCAGGTGGAAATAGCACCCAGAGCCAGTTCTACTTCTTTTCCTTATATTCTTTCCTTTGGAGGCTTTGAAGTACTTTTTGGTTAGACAGAATAAAATTTGAGTTAAATATTTTAAAATGTGGTTGTGTGAGAGGGTTCTCATTGTCATATTGATTGTAGAGCTAATAAAATAATGATTGTACAGAAGAAATTGAGAGGTTAGGTAACCTGCCAAGCTCACAGTATTAGACCTGGTCTTATTCTTTTCTTTTTTTTTTTTCTTGAGACTTTTTTTAAGAAGAGGAAATAAGCTACAGAATTAAAGTTAATATGTTATGTAATTTCATTAAGAGCAAATTAATATTTTAGAAAACTTTGCTGTTCTAATAAAAAAATTTAAAAAAAATCTTAACCAACTCAATCAAGTACAAAATTCCGTCATAAATTCCCTTCTATAAACCTAGCCCATCTTGCACAGACTATCTACAACATGCTTAAGCTTTGTGTTTTGTCCTAAAGTTTCCCAAGGCCTGTGCTCTTCAGCCTCATTCCACGTTGTACTCTGAAGAAGTGGTGGCTCAAGGATAAAGGCCTGACGGTTGTCACAGAATCCTTACCTATAAAATGTATCACTAATATATAGATTTTATGCCTTTTCAATCAATATTCCAATGATATTTTTCTTAACAAAATAATCCTGAAACATATATAAAGAAATAAGTAGATGGAGTAAAGTAGAAAGCTATGAAATTTTTTGAAAAAGAAATTCAATGAATCGTCTTGCCCTACCAGATATGAACGTCCTGTATATTTTAGAGCCATAGTGAGGTTCTGGCACCATAACCAAAAACAGGTAAATAACCTAGAATAGATAAACCAGCTAGAATTTTGGTTATATATTAAAGGAAGCATTAAAATCATGGAACAAGTGGTATTAGAACAACTGTGTAAAGATTTCAGAGAACTTTTAAGATTATACCTTCATTTCTTACCCTATATTAAAATAGATTTTAGATAAATTAAAGTGCTAAATACTAACAAAGGCTTAAAAAAGGAAAATACAGATGAATAGGTCTTTAAACATTTAAATCCCAGTAGGCAATTCTCTGAATGTCTAGTAGCATTAAAAGTGTTCAGCCTCACTAGTTTCCAAGAGAATCTAAGTTAGAACAATGAGATCAATTTATGCTAGCAAGTAGCAAAGGTTTAAAAAAATTTAGTGTTGCCATAGGTGTGGGGAAATGGGTAATTTTATGCTCTAGTGTTAAGAATATAAATTAGCATAATTTGTCTACAAAGCAATTTGGCAAGAATCTCTTCAAAGTTTGTAACTATTGACACATTTATGTACTCAGAGGAATCCATTCTAAGGACATGCTGGAAGAACTCTGAAGTTTATAAACAAGGACACTTACCATGGAATTAAGTGTCTGTGGCAAGTGTGGCACAGAGGAAGAAAAAGTCTAACACTCATAAGAGAGTTAAATGAATTAGATAACATGTTATAATCTGATGGGTTCCATCTTTTAAAATACATATATTTATAAAACAGATGAATATATGTTTAAACATAGGGGTAGATTAGATAGTTAGAAAGAAAAAAGATCAGCAGGAAATATACTCAAACACTAAGAGTGATGGTGAGTGAGCAGATTACTGGTTTTTTCAATGGTCTTTACATTTCCCCATTTCCCTTTTAATTTGTTTAGACTCACAAATATGTTGCAGTTAATTTAAAAATATTGACTTGTTCTTGTCTTCTTAATGCTTTTATTATTTCACCCAAAATATTTGAAAAATGTGTTTTTTAAGGGGTGTAATGAAGGAAGGGTCTTCATTTCTGTTACCCCATCAATATCCTCTGCTTGTCCTCGTGGACAGGCACAGTCAGTCAGAACGCTGACCAAACCAGCAAGAAATTAAGAATTCAGGGATGCTTGTGTCATTTATATTTAGTACCAAGTCATGAACTTTCCCCTTTGTCTCCATTTCTCTGGCTTTTGTGTCTGCTATCAGATAAATTGTGTGGCCCTTTGATGTTTGATCCATACCTAATGCAGGTTTGATCATTTCCTTAACTTCTCTGTTTTGGGGGAGGCTTTACTCATTATGCCTTTTTATGATTTTGTGGCTGGTAAGTAACAGAACTAACTTGGCTGGAGTTGCACCGTAGGAGTTTTTAACTTGGTATATGTTTGTCCAAGAGTCTGGCGCATGGGAGTCATCCTTGGAGCTGAACACCTTCCTCATCCACTCTGCACGGCTTCCCAGTGATGCTCTTCTTTGAGAGGGACCACGCATGGCAGCCAGGCCTTCCATATGAGAGCTGGATATGGTTTGACTCCAAAGAACTAGACTTCTTTGTTTAGGAGAGGGCACTCGAAGGAGGAGGAAGGGGGGAATGAAGGAAAAGAACCTGTGGAAATGGAGAGAAAGTCACAGGGACACACACACACACATGCATTTCAACTTCAACCCTGGCTCTGCAATGGTGTGTATGAATAGTGGGTGAAACCTTTGTTCTCATTAAACACCACCGGCCCAATAGCAATCCCATTAGTGCATAGGTTTGGGTTGGAGGGTGGGTGGCCTTAGCACTTCTGGGAAGCAGCCACAGGGTCCACTGAAGCTACGTGCTGTGTACTGTATCGGACACAAGATGGCAGTAATAGGACACCTGAACTCCAACTCCCCGCCATCTCTACCTGCGCCCACACCCTGGGCTGATGCGGACTGGAGACACACACAGGCACACTTGTACATTCAGCTGTCCTACAGATAAAATGACACTTTGTCTATCATCAGGTGGGATCTGTGTTTGAGACTGAGTTTTCTTTTGCAGGCATCACAGGCAGCACAGGCCCCTTATTCAAAAAGTGTGGAAAAACTGACTTTAAAGGTAGCTTTTAAAGCTACCTTTGTGAAGATTTTTCCTTTATTTCCCCGACTCTCAACTGGTCACTGGGTTTTTTATTTGCCATTTATCATTGTTCTAAGTAAAGAAAAACAAAAACACTAAATTTAATTTTTAATCATTACCATGGATTTTACCACTCACCTTCATATTGTGTAATGGCAGTTTGCAGATGGAGCATTTAACTCATATGCAGAATCATTGATGTGACACAATTTTATTTTGTAGCTTGTACATGTCAGTGCTTCTTGTTCCAGAATGGTGGAAATACTGAGTAATACTAACTGGGTTGCTTTTATTTCACTTCTTTTTTTAATTTCTTTTATTTTCTGAGACAGTCTCACATTATCACCCTTGGTAAAATGCTGTGGCATCACGGCTCACAGCAACCTCTAACTGTTGGGCTTAAGCTATTCTCTCGTCTCAGCCTCCCGAGTAGCTGGGACTACAGGCGCCCCCCGCAATGCCCACCTATTTTTAGAGATGAGGTCTTGCCCTGGCTCAGGTGGGTCTTGAACTTGTAAGCTCAGGCCATACACCCACCTCTGCTATTTCACTTCTTGATACATCCTCATTCTACCAGTACCTTCTACCTTTGACTTACTGCTGAGTAAGGGAGGACTAAAAGGAAAAGGAACTATTTTCCCCGTAAAATATCATAGCCTTTTTTCTTTGTAGGAGGCAAGTTCTGGTAGCCTCTCAGGGACACCAGTGTCTCAGCCTTGAACATGGTCCTGTCACCTTGGACTAGCTTTAAGTCTCACAAATCTTCCACACCTCATGGTCTACCCTGGTTCTGAGCTGATGGGGCATCCCACGAAGGGAGAAGCAAGGAATGACGGTCACACGTGTCCCCTCTGCTCATGCACATGTTCCATGGTTCTATTGGACTTCACTTACAAGACACAAGTTCAAAAATAAAGTTCTTAATTTCAATATAGTGACGGGAGAGCATTAAACCAAGCTCAGGGCTCCTCTTGACTTAGGGTTCTGTGTGACACATAGGTGATATCCCCGTGGAGCCAGCCCAGGTCCCAGGTGGTCATGATCTCAGCCACATGCACACCCATCTTCCCAGTCCACAGTTGCATCTCCAGTGGGCATTTTCATCTGGGAGCCACAGCATGTTAAACTCCACACAGGCCAGCCTGAGCTTGTGAGCGTCCCTTCCTTCAACAGACATTTACTAGGACTTCCTGGGGTGTACCAGCACTGGTCCAGGAGCTGGGACACAGCTGTGAACAAAACAAAGTCCCTGCCTTCATAGAGTTTAGGCTCTCCGGGTCAATTCACAAATAAATAAGTATGTGTCAAGTGGAGACATGTTATGCAGAGTAAAAGGAGAATTAGGCAAGGAGGTACTGCTATCCAGAGACCCAAAGGGCCTGAGGGTGTGAGCTGGGGTGGGAGCTGGGGTGGGAGGGGAGGACGGTCCAGGCAGAAGAAATGGCAGCTCTGAAGGCTGTGGGGTCGAAGCATATGCAGGGGGTCCGAGGGAAAGCAAGAAGGCGTAGCTAGAGGTGAGTGAGAGAAGGAGGTAAGGTCAGAACAGTGGGGGTCCAGGGGAGACCACCTGGGGCTTTGTATGCTCAACGTGATCTGCAGTAAAGGCTTCTCTAAATTGCTTGCTGTGTTCTAAATTCTTGACGTCTTAATGGTGTTTCTGGGAATCACAGTCACCTTTGGCTCCTTTTCTTTCTTACTATCCTGGACACCACTGCAAACCCCCTAAGCCACACCGTGTGGCTGCAGCTCGGAGTGGGCTGCTACCACCTAGTTCAGCTGAAGAAAGACGTGCCTTGGGTTTACATCAGGCACCTCTCCTTTCTTGCCCTGGGCTTCCCTGCGGTTGATATGGACCCGGAGGAGCTAAGAGCCTGTTCAGCAGCAGACATGCAAGGCGACCGGGGGCAGGGGGATTGACTGCCATGGGGACCCTCCAAACCAACTGGGTTGGAAGCCTGTGGATAACACATTGCACAGGGCTCCGCAGAGAGATATCTAGCATCAGTCACCCGTGGCAGAGGCTAACTTAGTAGCAATTTATTGCCATCCTGGTATTTCTTTTTCATTCTTTCTTGTTCTACTGACCTGATGCCTTTCTCTTGCTCCCAAATAAACTGCTTGCCTCCAAGCAGTCTTGAATTCTGCATTCGCAGGTGGCAGGGAGGGAACTCAGGCGCAGATAACAATGTCCATCCCACAGATCACCCACATCTTGGTGACTGTACTTCAGATTCTCTCCTAATGTTCCCCATTCCCATTCCCTCTCCCTACTCTGGGCCTCTTTATCTCTTTTTGACCCCCCACTTTTTTTTTAACCCATTTTCCCACAAAAACATTTACCTTTTCAGCCACCAGACTGAACTTTGTAAGACCCTACTTCCGCCAGCCTTTCCATTTGCTGCAGTTTACTTCAGCAAACGCTTAGCTGAACATCACGTATGTGCAAGTTTCTGTCAACCAACGGGGTGAGGAGCAGTTGATAAGGTGAGGGGAGTCGTGGTACAGACTGTGTCACATGTCAACACAATCCCATGTAAATGTTTTTAGCTAGAATGCCCCAGTTTAGGAACCTCAATATACTTTTTTTTTTTTTTAACCAGGCCAGAACCACTGCTGTATTTTGGTCAGCAGAAAGGAACATTTGCTTTTATAGAACTTGAAATTGTGCGGAAAAATAAGATTCTGAGCAGGGGGAAGTGTATGAAAAGTCTTTTTCATTTTTACATTAATCCTAAAGGCTGATGCCTAATAAAGATCATGCAATTGACAGTTCGCACATTTTAAATTAGTAGTAACGGAGATGGCACTCAATTTTCACTTACTATGCCTGATTTCAGAAAAAAGGTGTTAAATTTTCTTCCCTGCAGTTTCAAGGAGATGCTTGCTTATTTGTTTTGATTTGTTGCAGATAGCTGCATGCCAAGAAGTTGTCTTTCTCTCTGTCTTGTTTTCCATCCACACATTCCATGTCGCCTTGACTTGAGGACTTGGCATTGTTAACTTTCTACCTTCCCGGGTCTGCCTATAGGGCACTGGATACAATGTGCAGGTTGAAATTGTAGGGCACCTGGGCCTGACCTCCAGCCCATGAGGTTTGCCGGCTGCACTGCTTTTTTTGTAATTCTGCTGTGCTTCAGAGATATCAAGTAAGTTGGTGCTTGAGTTAGGAATGGTTTAGGACAATTTTATTTAACCAATGAGGCATAGCTCAGCAGGTAATTCTTAACCCTTCCACCCAGCTTTTAAGGTTGATAGTTTCAGTCATGGCCTTGGTGTGCAGAAGCTGTCAACTCTTTTCCATCTTAGTGACCTGCTTCTTCTCAGGGTAGTTCCAGTTCTAAGGATCTGGTTTACTTCTCCTCATTGTGTTAGTTTCTTGTGGCTGCCACAATATAGTCACAAACTTACCAGTTTAAAACAACAGAAATTCATTCTCTCACAATCTGGAGGCCAGAAGCCCAAAGTCAAGATACCAGCAGGGCTATTCCCTCTAGACTCTAGGGAGACTCTTTCCCCACCTTCCCCACCTCTTCCTTTTCCAGCTTTGGTGGCTCCCAGCACTCTGTGCCTTGGGGCAGCAGCACCCAATCCCTGTTTCTGCTTTCACCCGGCCTTCTTTCCTGCTGTGACTTGGCATCCTTTTCTGTCTCTGATTAGAACATTTGCATTTGGATTTAGAGCCCATCCTAATCCAGTATGATCTCATCTCGGTCTTCACTTTAGTTCCATTGCTAAGATCCTATTTTCAAATAAGGTCACATTCTCAAGTTGTGAGTGGACATGAATTCTGAGCGGGTGCTATTCACCCCACTGCACTCATCTACTTTAACTGTAAAACTTGCAATGTAGGCATCTCTACTTCTGTTATCTGCTTTACTTCTTCCTCTATTCTCCACCCCCAGTTCCTCTTTTCCTAATTAACCTGTTTGGGAGTGACTCATAATTTCTGTGCACAAGACTTGGCCATTCTGCATTTCTAAAGAGATGTGCAAAGGTAAACACATGTCTGTTCTTACAGCATTGTACCCAACACAAGGGGAATTATGGAGAAAACACCAGCACCATGAGTTCAAATTAGATATGGGGTCCTTTACTGGCTAGCTGACCAAGACAGATTCATATCCCAAATTCCAGGCAAAGCATCACAAAGGAAGGGTTTTTTATACTTTTTTTCAGTTGTGGGGGAGGTAGGTGGGATCTGTGCAAGGTTAGATTTACAGGGTTAGGGGTTGGCTAGTTAGCAGGGGGACCGAGGATAGGAATGCAGTTTTACAAGGGTCTGCTGTGACTCTGGGCTAATCCCCTGTCTCCGCAGGATATGTTTGTTTAACAGCCCATTTCTGCAAGGCCTACACGCTGAAAGGGGGTACTGAAGGCGGTGCTGAAGGGGAAAGAAAGATCAAATTGGGATCCATTTGGCCTTTCAACAGAATTGAAGGGAAGTCAAAGTCAAGGAAGGAATGTATGGTGAACCTGTCAAGGTGTACGTCAACAGGTTCACATACAACTCTTTGGGTATTGTGTTTGTGTTAATTTCCTCAACTTAGCAGAAAATTCCTTAAGGAAATGTGTTGTTTTCAACTTTAATATCCCAGTTTCTAGCAGAATATCTAGTGGGTAGCAGGTGCTCATAAATTGAATTTCGGTGGCTCAGACTCTTGCCTTTGACCATGTCCTAACTGGATATTGCCATTCTGAATGAGAAAGACCTGGGCTGGCACAAGTTCTCTCTTTGCTGCTTGGACCTTCCCCTCAAATGCAACTTCTGTGGATACCAGCCGCTGGCCTCCTACTCTAGAATAGAATGCCCTTTCCTCTGTTCTCCCAGGCATAGCAAAGACCACAACTATGATCATGATGGGGGTGACCTTTTGTCTCTTCCAGGGAAGGAGAGAAACAAAAGTGCTCATGAGGACAATAGGGAGAGGGAGGGGCTTTCACCAGCCTCTTTAAAAACAGAAGTCGACACAAAGAAATGACAAATGTTTGAGATGATGGGTGCGCTGATGACCCTGATCTGGTCACTACACAATGTATATCTCAAACATTACTATGTGCCTCATAAATATATACGATGATTGTACATCAGTTAAAAAACTGAAATACATTTTTTAAAGACAAAATCATAAAACATAAATCTTGTCCATCTAGTAAGCATGAAGTTCAGAGGACAGAAGTGAGGCTTGGGCCCTGTGTTTCTGGGTTCAAGCGTGCTGCCCGGCCCAGAGCCAGCACCGACACCCCTGGGCTGATGGTGAGGATGGTGATAATGGTGATGTTCACAGATCACATTCAAGAGCTGGCCCGAAAGTCACTGTGGTCACTCTGGAATCCTCCTACCTACTACCTGGAGACACGAGGGCCCCTGGGGCTGGCTATCTGGCCCTTGTGGGTTGCAGAACTTCTGCCTCAGTGGAGTTCCAAGAGAGCCACAGCACTCAATTTCGGTGCCCAAGCCTACGGTCTTCTTGACTGTGAAGCTGACCCTGTTGCTGGCCCCTGCTCCCTCTTCCCTCACCAGAGGGAAGCCTATACTCACTCTGAGGTTTGGAATCTAACTCCGTGCCCTTCAAGGCACTCTTCTCCAGCTAAAACAGAATGTTTTGTGTGGTTTTTTGGGAAAGGTCACACCCATCTTCTTTTGCAGTGTTCTTAATCAATTTTTGCCTGGAGAGGGGAATAAACAGTGGATAGGAAAGTATGTGTTTTTTTTTTTTCTTTCACATTATTTCTCCTTGTTCTTTTTTCTTTCTCCTCTTCTTGGCTTTTCTAAATTCCAAACGCATCTGATAAAAAGGCAGAATGTTAGCACTTTAGCTCAAATGCATTGCTTTTAGTAGCCATGGGGACAAACATATCAAAGAGCAGTAAGTTAATGGGATTCAAGGGTGGAAAATCTCTGCCAAGCCACAGGATGAGCCAGGATGGCACCAGTACAAGGCAGATGTCGCCTTTCCTGAGGACCCTTTCCTGGAGAAGGGTCCAGGTGATCCTCACAGGCCCACCAGCAGCCCCAGAGCAGTAGAAGTGTGTGTGGTATTACCTTGTCTGTAGTCCGTGCCTCTTTAACCTGCATGTCTGCAAGACCCTAAACTTCCACCCCTTCCCTAACATCCCAGCTACCTTATGTTAAAATGAGAAAAATATTCCTGGATATTTCTAGTCTCCTGCTGAGTATACCAGTTGTCAGTCAAATGGGGGGCATTTGCATTTTTCCTGATTGGCTGTAGAGGAGATTAAAATTGCATTTCTAGATGCCCTTTTTTTTTTATTGTTGGTGATTCATGGAGGGTCCAAGAAACCAGGTCACCCTGATTGCATTTGTTAGGTACAATCCCTCTTACAATTGTGTCTTGCCCCCCAAAGCTGTGTCACACACCTATCCTTTGCACTCTGCTGTCATAAAGAACTAATATAATCTTCTTGTGTTATCCACCAATTGTTCCTCATCTTGTCTGGGAGTGGAATTTGTGTCTTAACACTTTCTGGGGTTTCCCACAGTACACAGCACAAGCCTTAGGTGCCCGGTAGGCATTCAGCATTCAGTAAACCCCTTTCAATCTAGTAATTAGGTTACAGGATTGGGTTCTACTTGTTAGACATCTGCTTTCAGGGTTCAATATGGAATTTTAAATTTTCCTTCTTGGATTTAGTCAACTAGTACCCGTAGTGTCTCTGTCCTACATAAGGAAGAGAGGACAGGAAAAAAAAGTATAACGGTAACTACCCAAATTAAATAAAACAGAATTGACTCCATCTCTGTAGAACATAAGCTGTCAGGTCATGTTTTCTTAATGTTCATTAGTATCCTGCACAGCACTGAGAAATCTAATGTACATTCCTTAAAAGGATATAAAGATTCACGAATAATATAAACTATCATTAATTCATTTACTTCTATCAGAGAACTACTGGGCAATACTTTGTTAATATTGATTCCCTTCTATTACAGGACGTGCTGATCTTTCTTTCCCTCCAGAAATGTAAACCAAAGGGGTAGGAATGATGATGATGATGAGTCTATTCTATTTTATTTAATTTTCCATCCCCCAGCTCATAGATCAGTCCTTAGCACTTAGTATACAAACTCAAAGGATATTTTTACAAAGAAGGGTGGGTTCAATGGCCCATGTCTGTAATCCTAACACTCTGGGAGGCCTGGATGGGAGGATTGCTTGAGCCCAGGACTTTGAGACCAGCCTCAGCAACAGCAAGACCCTGTCTCTACTAAAAATAGAAAAATTAGAAGGGCACAGTGGTGGGCGCCTGTAGTCCTAGCTATTTGGGAGACTGAGGTAGGAGGCTTGCTTGAGACCAAGAGTTTGAGGTTGCTGTGAGCTATGACGACATCACAGCACCCTAGCCTGAGCAGTAGAGTGAGACTCCATCTCAAACATACATATATTTGTAGAAATAATAAATAGGGTTCATGTTCTATTTGATATAGTCTTACAAACTATGTCAATCAGTGAGGTCGAAATTAGACTCGTCTTCTCATACATTTGAAATCTGCCTTTGGGGTATGAGATGAGGCTGTGACTCCTACCCTGGTTTGATCCAGGATTCTGTACAAAACCTCAGCCTCAGGCCTTCGTTAGCCATGGGCTCTGCTTCTGGAAGATGAGGAACGTTTGGGTAATGACAGGAAATGGTGACTCAGTAGGAAAAGCTGATATAAGGAAGATGTGAGAACAGGCCCACACAAGTGGATACTTCGTTGTTGAGTACTTTCGTCTGAGAGTGACCACGCAAGTCTTTTGTGGGATTCTCTCCGTCCTTTTTGCTTCATTCAGTCATCCTTTACATCTCTACTGTGATAGGGTGGGTTTCCATTACTATTGATTTTAACACTGGGAAAGTTGAAAGAAGATAAACACTAGTCATTGTTAGCGATATTGTTTCAATCAGTAAGTCTCAGACATACACGTGAAGTCATCAATGTCAAAGTGCTCTCAGGAGGCCAAATGCTCATTAGCTCCAAGAAGGTGAGACCACACAGGAGCACTTACCTAGGCCAAGCCAGCCCTGCTCTTTTATCCTTGTCCCCAGGCCTTCCTGGCCTCCTGTTGTCAGAACGCAGTAGGACCTTGACCCTGTTATCTGATAGAGAAAATGATGAGTTCTGTGACTCTAATACATCTTGCCTTTGACGGCCTACATTTACTACCACTGGAATAAAAGCCTGCGTAAAAGCGACCACCTAGAAAGCTCTTTGCATTTAGACCTGCCAGTCCCTACAGGAAACAAGGGGGTTGAAAAAAATGAACAGGTGGACATTATGGCGTTTAAAACAGTTATTACATAATTAGCGATCTCTGGTCTATCCACGAGGAGGAGAATTCAGGATGCTCTTGCCCTTAGTTTTCGGTCCTCAGTGGGGGATGGGTGGGATCCCAGGCTCTGGATTCTGACTGAGTTGGATCCAACACCCACTTGCCTTGAGCAAGTTGCAAGGGCCCTTTGTCAGGTCCTCACGGTGATAATACCCACCTCACTGGGTTATTATGAGGATTAAAGGATTTAATACTTAAATCACAGAAAACAGCACTTAGCCCAGAGTGAGAGTCCTGTAAATGGTCTATGATTATTATCACGGAGACATTCCTCTTCTAACTATAGGCCACAGGCATCCTTTCTTCAAGTATTACCTCACATTATAAAATGGCAATTTCCACATCTGATTGACATACGGTTTTCTGGATGTTACCCCAAATGAAAATCTCTGGGTATTTCAAGGAAAGGAAAAGGAAGAAAGCAGAAGAATGGTCAAAGAGATACATGTAAAAGAATCAATGAATTCTTATATTTGCTCAAAAACCTTTATTACATATCTGCCATATGCAAAATATGATATTACGCAGGGCCTGCAGGAGGTACACACTAAAACATTTATGGTGTACATGTGTGCGCGTGTGTGAGCGCTTGAGAGTGTACACACATAATATGGTTCCTGCCTTCAAAGCACCTGTACCAGGCTTCTCCAGGGTACCTCAGGCAGCATGATGGCTGCTCCTTTGTTCACTCCTAGTATCTTGGTACTCCACTCCAACACTCACTGTCTGAACAGACTTTGTGTAAAAATAGCCTCTGTCTAGAAAATCCTGACCACCACAAGCATAGAAATTGTTTCTTCTTGGTTTTTGTAGCACCCAGAAGTATGTTTGTTGGACAGGGCAGTTCTAGAGAGAGCTGGGAAAGGATATCTCTCTGGGGTGGATCTTCCTTTTTTCCTGCTGGCTTTGATGTCATACTCTTAGCCGTGGACCACACTAAACGGACTAATCATTATCCTTGACCCTTCTTGGTGCCTCTTCACCTTTGAGCTTCCTTCCTGTGGTTTTGCCTCTTGGATCTCACTGATCCCTCACTGAGCCAAGAGGGATCTGTCTTTTCCAACACAGTGCACCTTGAGGAAGCTTAGAGGGCCCATCCCTATAACCACAGGCTTCTGGGCCTCCAAGACATCAGCGACTCAGGCCTGGCTTTTGCGTCCCCTGCAGGTGGTCTCTCTTCAAAAGATTTTTCTCACCTTCCATTGAGAAGAGAAACCCAGCATGGAGTATAACTGAGGGGCTGGCAGGGGCCTGGCCAAAGCTTTAACCAAAGAACTACATGATCAACTGTGTTTACCCGACTCTTTCTTCCCTGGTCTCCCAACCAGACTCCCGAGCACAGTGTTCTCAGGGCCAGCCATTCCCTCGGGGCAGCAGACCTTTCTAGCTCATCCCTGAGTTGAATCTCTGCAGCTTCTGGCTTCTATCAGCAGCTGGAACCTTAGGACTTTCTGAAAGTAACCGCACAATGTGTGTCTGCAAAGTGTTTATGCCAAGCCCAATCTCATGCAGATGTTCATTCACAGGCTACCAGTCACCAGCCATCTTCCTGTCAGTCTGAATCGCTGTTCATCTTTCCCACCCACACAGACAGGTACGTCCTCCTGTGACACGCACACTCCCTCATCCACACCGTCCACCACGGTGCCTTCTCCCACGTTCAGGTTCACGTACTTGCCATGCACCCAATGCCTTCTGCACAGATCTACCTCATCTCCGTCTCCCTCTGTGGTTATGTTAGCCAGATCCTTCATTGATAATTGTTTTTGAAGCTTAGCTTAAAACCTCTCCCCAAACCACAGTGGCCTGGAAGAAGGTAAGGCTGCCAAAGCTTAAGAGTCATGATGTCTGCTTTCCCTCGCCTTGGGCCATGTTCTCCTTATTGTGGAGCATCACGATGGAAAGGTAGACAGATATTTTTTTTGCACTTATCTGATAGCTCCTTCTGGAACACAAACTAAAAGCTCTGAAGTTCGTGTGGCGCCTTTGTGCTGTGACAGAGGCTCATTGGAAGGTTGCTGGATGAGCTGCAGTTGGTTTTGAACTTGGCTAGACCAGCAGGATTCTTGGGGGATATTTTTTTGTCCTTTGCCATTGCCAAGGGGCTAATTATAAGAACCAGGCCAAAATAATGATAACTCTTGAAATTCTCGTTTTTACTCCCCAGCTTATTCGAAGCAGTGGTATTTGGTTTATATGACATATCATTTGATGAGAAATATATTCTTTTTTTTTTTTTCTTGCAGTTTTGGCTGGGACTGGGTTTGAACCTGCCACCTCCAGGATATGGGGCCAGGACCCAACAGAGAAATATATTCTTAAAAGGTCACTTTCTACTTCTTATCTCCAAATCTCCAGACTGGTCCACACTGTTTTTCCATAGCCAGCACCTCTATACTCATCATCACTACCCCTCACTAAGAGTCAGCTTCTCTCCCTGGTCTTAAAGGATCCCCCAAATCTAGCTCCTACTCATTACTCCAATGTACTTCTCACCTCTTTAAACTCTCACTTTGATCAAAATGGTGCTTCTTGTTGCATATAATTTCCTGATACTTTCACCCTTCTGACAATTTCTTCTCCATCTCCTTTTAGGGAACCTCTTCCCCGCAAATATCAGTTTCCTAAAAGTTCTGGTGTTGGTCTTTTTCTGCCCTTCTCATTTTATACGGCTTCTTATTTACCCGATGGCTTCATGATCACCACCACATCTGTATCTTTATCTTTACAGATTTCCATCCAGAAATTCTGAATTCCCTGTAATCTTGCTGTATATATCTTGGCTGTCTCAGGAGGCACTTCAAACGTAACTTCCAACCAAAACTGAATTCATGTTTCCTCTCCAGCTTGATTCACTCTCTTCATTTCTAGCCTAAAAGAATGACCCACAAGTCAAAACCTGGGATTCACCCTGTATTTCCCTCCACTCCTTACTGCTCACCTAAAATTAGAACTCTTAATCCCTCCCCATTGCCTTGTCCATCTCAGAAAGGTTTATCATCACACTTCCCGCTGCCCGAGACAAAACTCTTGAAGCTTCCTTGCAAGCTTCCTTTCCACCATTCCTATATCTAATTTATCAGCAAGCCCTATGAGTTCTACCTCCGAAATATTTCCAAAACTTCACTTCTTGTTGAACAAATCCAAGTAGACACGAAGTCCTGAAGATTATGTCCTGTAATTTCTCCACCGCTGTTCCTTTCCCTCCACAGTGGTATCCTTTCTTCAGTTTGGAAACTCTCCCTCTTTGGCCAGACTATCATAATTACCTCCCTACTAGGCTGCCTTCAGTCTTACTTCCTTTAAAACTGTTATTGATTCATTTCAACCATATTTATGCGTGACTAATGTGCCTGGGAAGCATCTGTGAACAGCGCAGGTATGATGCCTGCCTTTCTAGGGTTTACTTTTTGATGGGAAAGCCAGACATTCTGTACTTGTAAGAATGACAAGTGGTGGAAGAACCCCAGGGGCCAGGAGTGCAGAACATGGAGCTCTCACCTCGCCTGAGTAGTCAGGAAAGGCTTTTCAGTGAAGGGAAGTTTCCACTTGAGGAATAGTAGGATGCAACCAGGTGACAGAGAAGGCGAGGTAAAGTAAAGCATCCCCATCAGAAAAGTTATCTGATATCAAAGTGTGTGAGGGGCCTTCTCCACACTGTTGAAAGTTTGACCTTTTCATCTTTTTACTTGAAACTTTTTTTTTCTGATAAAAAATAATTCTTACTCAGTGTCGGATATTTGGAAAATACTGAGAGATACAGAACAGGAAGTGACATTCACTAGCAATCCCATCATCCCGAGAGAAGCACTGTTAACATGGAAGCACGTGTCCTTTTGGCTTTATCTATACACATACGTGTCTTCAAAATGATCAGTTTACATTGTAAGTCACAAAGTATTATTTCCTTTCTTAAAAACTCCCTGTGGCTTCTCAGTGTCTAGCCCAATTCTTAGCAATGAACGTTTGCTGAATGGAAGGCTGAACGCATGAGTGAGTGAGAGAATAAATGTATGAGTATCACCTCCACACGCTCTTCCTCTCCTTCCTTACCTAGTTGACAAAGCCTCCTCTTAGGTTCTGACTCTACCCAAAGCCTCCAAGGCTCCAGCTGTCATGATAACACACGTCTTTAGGCAAGATTGTTATCACTCCTCATCAAAGATCAGCTGCCTTACAATGCTGGTTTTTGTTTTGTTTTTTTTTTGAGACAGAGTCTCACTACGTTGCCCATCACAGCAACCTCAAACTCTTGGACTTAAGTGATTCTCTTGCCTCCTCCTTCCAAGTAGCTGGGATGACAGGGGCCTGCCCCAACGCCCAGCCATTTTTTGCAGTTGTCATTGTTGTTTAGCAGGCCGGGGTCAGGTTCGAACCCGCAGCCCCGGTGTACATGGCCGATGCCCTAACCACTGAGCTACGGGCACTGTTTTCTTCTGTGATATTTACACTTAGAAGTCTGTGGTGCTTAATTGCCTGTTGATGACATCGTGCCATCCCTTCCAGATGCTACCTTTATCTCAGGGTTCCCTGAAAGCCAGAGAACTTCAGTTCCCCGAACCCCTGGCCAGCAGTGTTTCCAATTACATTCCACCAGCGAGAAGCATTCCCCTGAGATCTGGGGTGAGAAGGAGAGGCAGAGCGTTCCATTGCCTCTCTGGTGGTGCAGGCACATGCATGGCAAGGTGTTTCTCTGAAAATGTCCTGCCTTGGTGTCAGAGGCAGCTGGACCCATCAGTGGTGATTTCCTGCAGTTGTAGAATCTCCAGCTCTTCTAAAAATAAGAGGCAAAGCTGAGCTCTGACCTTTACACCTTTGCCCCTTCCTCTCTCCTTCTGTGTCAGTGCTTGTTTTTCCTGAAGCTCCACTGAACTCCTGCATGAGCTGGGGCTGTACCCTGCACCTCCAGTTACCTTCTCCTTGGCACAGTGCCTTCCTGGCATCCGTCCTCGGTGTGCGTCCACCGCTGCTGAGATAGACGGGAACACCCAATACTTCACTGCCAGCGAAACGTGTATCTGAGTGGGAAGAGCTGTATATTTCTGGTAATTTAACTCCCCCCTCTATAGGTTTATCAAGGATGTGTGCTCATATACGTGCATAAAAGAAGAGTATCACAAAACAGGTGACTATCGGTCAGTGACTCAGCTCACTGTTAGCATCAGTGCTGCCACGATTGGTCACTGTCTGAACAACTCACCAACATTGATTAACCATCTATTATTGTAGGAGGCTTGAAGGGGACCAGACAGAGGGGCAAATTACTATAAACTCCTGTCACTTTGCTAAGTGCCAGGTACCAGGAATGGGGCTTGGTGTTAAGATAACACTTTTTGCCCTTTCAGAGATGGTCTAGCAATGTCAGTGCTTGATGGGTCTTACAGAGAAGAAGTGAGGCTGCTTGTTCCCCATTCCCACCCTCACTCTTTGTGCCCCTGGCACAAATGCCACCAAGGTCATGAGGCTTAATGAGCTCCTAACAGGAGAGTTCCTAGAAGATGGGGCTGCACACAAAACCCTGCCAGGGTCCCCCAGCATGCCACCATTGATTACAGTAGGGCTCAGCCTGGCCCTTTCCAGATTGCTTGCTTCTTGCTCAGCTCTTCATTCATTGTGGAAAGCTAGTCTGGAAGCTCATAGTATCAACCTTAAATACTAGGGAAAAAATAGCGAGGTAGAAGTAATGTGACTGTTGAAAAACAAGATTGAATAAACTTTTATAGATTATAGTGCTATTTTGTGCCAGGCTGCAGGATACAGAGGTAAAGTAATATTTGAACATGACATTTTGAGATTACAAGGAAAAAGAAAAGAAATGTAAAATCCACTGAATAACTGAAGGGCAGTGCAAAGGAGGCCATCCATGGGCTTAGCTACCGTTTATCAGCTGCTTACTATGTACCAGGCACTGTTCAAGTGAGTTGCACTAATGATTCCCTAATCCTCACAGCACCTGTGGCTAGATACTCCTGTGAGCCCATTTGATGGGTCATACTACTGAGGCAGGAGAGAGGAAGAACCTTGCCCAAGACCATATAAAGAAGTGGTGGAACTGAGGTGTGACCTTGGTAGTTTCATCAAAAGAAGGGGAGTGATTATGTCCCCATCCTTTGGAATTATTCCTGCTTCCATCTGAACTTGCCTGATCTGGAGACCAGTTAGTAAATGCTGCAGGAGTGACATTTTTAAAAGGAGTTGTAAAGTGGCCTGTGGGAGTTTTCTATTACTATTGTGATCTGAGACGTTGCCACTCAGGCCTCAGAAGTCACAATCCTTTCTCAGATGTAGACGTTTCTCCCCAAATGTGAATGTACCATTCGATCGATGAGCAGCCATACGCATCTTAGCATGAGCTGCCACATTGATTCACTTTATTTTCAAGACATAGAGCTCTTTGTAGACAGAGGGTAATGGAGGGCAAAGTGAGGGAAGGGGTTGGGGAAAAGCACAGAGGGAGGTGGATTTACTGAGCACCTGCTGCAGGTGGGCTGGCGAACAAAAGCCCTTCGGAAAAGCCCATGATCTTAAAACGTTAGAAGAAGCATACCCTTGAAGATCAAGATCAAAGCAAAGACACCAGCTTTCAGACCCTCTATTCAACTTTGTCAAAAACTGTAATAGGTTTGGCGCCTGTAGCATAGTGGTTACTGCACCAGCCACATACACCAAGGGTGGTGGGTTCGAATCTGACCTGGGCCAGCTAAACAACAAAGACAACTGAGACAAAAAATAGCTGGGCGTTGTGGCAGGTGTCTGTAGTCCCAGCTACTTATGAGGCTGAGGGAAGAGAATCACTTTAGCCCAGGAGTTTGAGGTTGCTGTGAGCTGTGACGTCACTGCACTCTACCAAGGGTGACATAGTGAGACAATCAGAGGGTCATTATTTAAATGATAGAATTTTTTATAGAGAAGCTTGTGAAAATCTATGAAAAATCATTGGAATTAATAAGAGAATAAAAGCAAAAAATCTAACAGATGCTTAAGATCTCTACGGAGAAAATTATAAAATTTTATCAATAGAAGACAATAAATAATAATAAATAAATTAAGGGAGAGAGAGAGTCCATGTCTGTAGATGGGAATATTATGGCCAGAACATGTGTGTTCCCTGTACTGGTTCATAAGAGCTGCCACACCGAAGTACCAGGGACTACGTGGCTTGAACAATAGAAATTTATTTTCTCACATTTCTGGAGGCTGAGAAGTCAGAGCTCAGAGTATCATTCAGCAGGGTCAGTTTCCTAGAAGCCTCTGTCCTTGCCTTGTAGATGGCCAGGGGCCTTCTTGTGTCCTGACTTGTCTTTTTCTGTGTTTAATACAAATCAACAGAAATAAATGGATGAGAGTAAATGTATCAGTACGGTGGCAGGCAGACAGATCCCAGTAATTCCCACTCACTGGTGTCCACACATTTGTGTCATTCCTCGCCCTCTTCCCCCCACCCAGGTATAGGCAGAACATGTAACTTGATGTTAGTCAATGGAATGTGACAAAAATGTCAGGCTCAGTTTTACACGTGGTATGAGACTCCACTTTAGCAGACTCGAGTGAAAGACTCCTCTCAGGCCTTGAAAAAGCAAGCTGCCTCCGACCAGGGTCACATGGTAGGAAACTGTGGGCAACTTCCAGGAGCCGAGACCCTCAGCCAGACAAATTCAAGGAAATGAACTATGCCAAAAACCTGAACGAGCCAGGAGGCGATTTCCTGCCCAGCCGTCTTTTCTAGACGGGAATGCAGCCCAGCCTACCCCTGGATTGCAGCCGTGAGACCCTGAGCGGAGGACCCAGTTAAGCTACACCTGAACTTCTGGCCCACATGAATCGTGAGATACAAACGTGTGTTGTTTTAAGCCACTACCTCTGTGGTTGTTTGTTGTGCAGCAGCAAAAAATGAGTATAAACATGGATAAAAGCATAATATTGATAGAAATAAAGCAAGGTGCAGCAAGAGACAATTCTATATACTGCTTAAGCTTACATATAGACAGAGGAAGTAAAAATATAAAGATATGTATTGAAATGATAATCACAATCTCAGGAAAGTGCTTCTGTTTTGGGAGAGGGGGAAATATGAATCAGAGAGGCAAGAATGTTAAAGGGTTTATGTTTTATTTCCTAAGCTGGGTCCCTATGCAGCTTACAAGATAGGATAGTATTTATAATACTCTTCTCTGTATATTTTTGTCTGTCTAAAAGATCCCATCATTTTTTAAAACGTCTGTCTTTAGCTTTAGGCTCTAGCAGGGATGATGTTGGGTTGACAACGAGTTTTGCTTACTTTACGACATTTTCCAGACCTGTACTTGGCAAGAAGAGCCCATGAAGCGTGTGTGGGCTGGGTATGGGGAAGCAGGGATGGGGGTAAATAGGGGGAGAGAGGGACAGGGATGGCAGCGTGCAAAGTACCCCAAGGGAGCCCTGCTCCTCAGTCACTCAGGGAACCACCCATGTCTCTCAGGGACCACAGATGGCCTCAAGTGGTGACCTCAGCAGTTCCACAGCAAGACCTTGTCATTACCTGTGGCTTTGCCCTTGCATGGAATGGAACAGTTGCCCGCACAGCAGCCTTGCTGTAATCCTACCCTCAGAGAAAACAACAATTAAAAAAAACTAAAAAATAAAAACCAAATGTTGGCAGTTAGGCTATTAGGGGGAATCAAGATTATGTTTTAAAAAAAATAAAAGGCCTGAGTAGCATGACCTTTGAAGGAAAATTTGAGATGGGAGGCCACAACCCAGAGGGTAAGGAAAATTATCTAATTTTCCTACCATTTTTAAGCAGTTAATCATCGTCAGGGAAGAATAGCAGAGTAGTTCTTCTTCTTCTTCTTTTTTTTAAATACCCATGAGGTTTGGGAGATGTTATGATACCTTGGTTGCATAAAAGAACCTCTAATTCTCAGAGCTGACTTAGGGGGGACATCTGGAGTTGTGCTGATAATGTTTAATGAGCAACTCTTCAGGAGGAAGGCCATTTGCCCTGGTATGGGTATTCCCATAATGGCTGATTTTCAAGCTACCAAGGAGACATCACTGGATGTGGAATTGGGAAGAGATGCTCATGGTCAGCTGCTGGAAGCCCACACAGGCTGGCTTCATCATCCTGCCTGTCTCAGTCTGTTGCTATCGTGGGCTACCTGAAGCTAGGTAATTTATAAAGAAAAGAGCTTTATTATACTCAGTCTATACAAGAAACTTAGCACCAACATCTACTTCTGGTGAGGGCCTAGGAAGCTTTTACTCCTGTTGGAAGGTGAAGGGGAAGCAGGTGTGTCATATGGTAAGAGAGGGAGCAAGAGAGGGCAGAGGGTGCCAGGCTGTCTTTAATGACCAGATCTCCAGTGAGCTACAGAGTGAGAACTCTCTCATCAGTGAGGGGCCCTGACAGCACAAAGTTCATGAGGGATGAACACCTACCACCTGGCCCACCTCCAACGGGGGGGATCAAATTTCAACATGAAGTGATGCAGGTGACTCAAGCCTATGATCCTAGCACTTAGGGAGGCAAAAGTGAGAGGATCACTTGAGGTCAGGAGTTTGAAACCAGTGTGGGCAAGAGTGGTCCCAAGACATCTCTTTTTTTTGGGGGGGGAGGATGTCTTTACCAAAAGAAAAAAAAATTAGCTAGGCATGATGTTGTGTAGTTCCAGCTACTTGGGAGGCTGGGGCAGGAGGATGACTTGAGCCCAGGAGTTTGAGGTTATGGGCAACTATGATCACACAATGGTAATGCAGCCTGGACAACAGAATAAGACTCTGTTTCCAACAACAAAAACAAAAGTTAAAAAATAAAAAGTATCTTTTTTAAAAAGTCAAATTTCAATATGATTATTTGAAAGGGACAAACATCCAAACTATATCAGTGCCATATTTCCTTCCTAACAAGATGATAAGCTCCCAGCTGCAAATTCCAAACATCTGTAGAATGACCTCTGTTATTCTCCAGATACAGATGTGTGTGTGTGTGTATCCAGTATCTAGTATTCAGAATATATAAAGAACTCTTACAACTCTACAAAAAAAAGGCAACCCAAATAAAAAATGGGCAAAGGATTTGAATAGACATTTCACCAAAGAAGATATATAAGTGCCCAATTGGCACAAGCAAAGATGTTTGATATCATTAATCATAATTGAAATGAAAATAAAACCCATAAGATACCACTATAAAATACTACGAGACACTATAGGATAACTATAATAAAAAAGACAAACTATAAACAGTGTTGCAAGAGCATGAAAAAATCCAAATGAACTTATACATTGCTGGTGGAAAAATGTAAAATGGTGCAACCACTTTGGAAAACTGGCAGTTTCTCAAAAAGTGAAACATAGAATTACCATATGTCCCAGGAATCAATTCTAGTAATAAGTACATATCCAAGATAAATAAAAACATACATCTACATTTACACAAAAGGTTGGACACAAATGTTCATGGCATCATTATTTATAATAGACAAATGCGAAAGCAACCCAAATTTCCACCAACTGATAGATGGATAAACAAAATGTGGCATATTGGCCTGGTGTGGTGGCTCATGCCTGTAATCCTAGCACTCGGGGAGGCTGAGGAGAGTGGATTGCTTGAGCTCAAGAGTTCAAGACCAGTCTGAGCAAGAGTGAGAAATGTCTGCTAAAAATAGAAAAACTAGCTAGGCATTTTGGCACATACTGGTAATCCCAGCTACTCTGGAGGCTGAGGCCCAAGAGAATTGCTTGAGCCCAGGAATTAGGGGTCACTGCGAGCTATGATGCCACAGCACTCTACCCAAGGTGACGAAGTGAGACTCTGCCTCAAAAAACAAATAAACAAAAAAACCCAATCAACCAACCAAACAAACAAACAAAATCCCCACAAAACAAAATGTAAAATTTCTATATGATGAAATATTATTCAGCCATAAAAAGGAACGAAGTATTAATATATGCCACAATATGGATAAAACTTAAAAACTTTATAAGTGAGTGAAATCAGGCACAAAAGACAGCATACTGTATGACTCCATTTATGCAAAATGTCCAGAGGAGGCAAATCCATAGAGACACACAGCACATTAGTGGTTGTCATGGCTGGGGCAGGGGAAAATGGGAAGTGACGGTAATAGGAGAGGGGTTCCTTTTGGGATTGATAAATGTTCTCAGATTAGATAATGGTGATAGCTACACCAGCTTATGAATACAGACTAAAGAACCACTAAATCATAGACTTTAAAAGGATGAATTTTATGGTATATGCATTACAAGTACTTTAATAAAAATATGTATGTAACTATGTTAGGGCTTTGAGAACAATAAGACAGAGCAAATCAGTAGAATAGTAAATATTTAGTTTGCAATTATAAAACTATTTTATGATTATGCAATTTCCATGATTTTATCTCCTCCTGCCCTCTTGGTCTAAATGACTTATTGTGTAGCTCAGTGCTTCCCAGCTTTGGCTGTACACTTGCACATTTTAGAACCACCTTAGGAGCTTTTAATAGGGTTCCGGCTCGGTGCCTGTGGCTCAAGCGGCTAAGGCACCAGCCATGTACACCTGAGCTGGAGGGTTTGAATCCAGTCCAGGCCTACCAAACAAACAATGACAGCTGCAACCAAAAAATGGCTGGGAATTGTGGTGGGCACCTGTAGTCCCAGCTACTTGGGAGGCAGAGGCAGGAGACTTGCTTGAGCCCAGGAATTGGAGATTGCTGTGAGCTGTGATGCCACAGCACTCTATCCAGGGTGACAGCTTGAGGCTCTGTCTCAAAAAAAAAAAAATACAAATATAAATAAAAATAGAAAATACGGTTCTTAGGCCTGGACAATGGACAATTAAATCAGAATAACTTGTTCTCCTGCACCCAGCACTGCTAATTTCTCTTATTAAAACTTCCCAGGTGATTTCTATGTGCTGCCCAGACTGGGAGAGCTAGGGAAGACCAAGACCTGGGCAATGCTGGGTTGGAACACGTGGTGATCCTTTAGCAAGCCTTTTTTTGTTTGTCTTAAGTCAGGTTTATTGAAGTATGATTTATATATATTAAAATCTACCCTTTTTAAACGTATAGTTCAATGAGTTCTGACAAATATATAAAGACGTACGACAATCATCACGACCATGGTAGAGAACTTTTCCATCAGTCCCCTAAATTCCTTTGTGTCCTTCTGCAACCAGTTCCTCCCCCTACATATTAGATGCCCACACTAGAACACTGTACCATGTTAAAAAGCATGTCCTTGAACGTGTTTGTAAGAACATGTAGACAAATTTACCTTGTAAGGAGAAAAGAGCAGGTCAATTCTCTATGTATTACCTTTTTTAATTTTTTATACATGTACATAGATGTGTATATCTCTACATGTACAATTTGTAGAAAAATATCAATTACAGAAAATATTAGTTTTCTTTTTCACATTTGTGTACATTTTCCAGTTGGTTTATAACAATAAATTACTTTTATAATGAAAATAGCAACCTACAGGCAAGTGATGCGTAAAGAGTCTCCTAAGAACCAAACTGTCATCCCTACAAGGTTCCAGGCTCCTAGCTGCAAATTCAGCCCTCGGATCCCACACATTTCACACCGTTGGCTCATAGCAAACTGTTATTGTTGAAAGAGAATAATAAGAAGATATTGACTTCGCGTGAGATGGATATCAAAAAATATTGACCCAAGAGAAGAAAATATTAACAGGAAAGAATCAAGGTCTTTCATTGCCTTGAAGGGAGTAATAAAACTTCCTCTTTGCTGAATTCCATATTCTGTTGTCTATTTTTATAGGTACTTGCAACATACAAAGTCAAAAATGGCTCATCTCTGTATGCACTATTAAAGACTTGAAATCAGAATCTACTACAAAGGAAACAGGGGCAGATGATCCTCTGGGTACAGAATAAATATAGTTCGTAGGAGGAGAGGGAGAGGGAGAGAGCAAGAGAGAGGAAGTAAGAGAATGATATCTCAGTAGAGGTCTGTTCAGGTTTGGTTTCAGTTCCTTTTGATTCATCAGGATCCTAATTAAAGAAATTAAGACACATCCTCCAACCAGCTCAAACAAACTCAAAACAGCTGAGACCACCTCTAGGTCTCCAAACTAGATACAAATGATTCAGGGCTCCTCAGAGCCAGCACATTCGTCTGCTGGGTTTTTGACGATTTCTTAGGACAAATACAATTAGAGATGACTACAGATGACAGGAGCTGGAATGCTTTTTCCTACAGTTTTCTCAAATAGAAGAAGATGGCATAATAACATGTTGGTCGACACATCATTTGAACCAGCGACTTTTTTCCAGATTGTTCCGGAATAGGTTGTGCTATTTGGACAGAATAGTTTCATGTTCAACTATTCCCTAGTTTGTGTATAGGCTGTTGTAGCATTTTTCCATTGTTCCATAGCAAACTTTTCCAAAATGTAGTAACTTAAGAAAACCATTTATTTGCTCACAGTCCTGTGGTTGGCAATTTGGGCTAGGCCAAGCTGAGATACCTCACCTGTACTGTCTGGGCTCACTCCTATGTCTGGGGCCTCAGCTACCATAGCCAGGCTTCTCTCCAAGGGGGAGAGATCAGAAGCTGCAAGGTCACTTAAGGCCCAAGATCAGAATGATAATGTCACTAAGTCACAGTCTACTGGGGAAAGGAAATCACAAACCTGGTCCAAGTTCATGCAGGAGGGAAACAGACTCAACTTCTTGGGAGGAACTGCAAAGAATCTACAGTGGACTTACACCCTGAAGACAATTCAGTGGAACTAAAAGGACAGAAAGCTTTGGAATCAAGCTTTCCTCTCTCCAGATTGGCAGGCCATGGCTCTCCATTTCCTCCTGCTGTTTCCTACATAGCTCTCTCCATCTTCTCAGCAGCATTCCAGTAAAGTGCATGGCTACAAGAAACTTGCTGATCAATGTTGAATCCTTTAGAATGCTTGAAGCTCTAAGGAATAAACTGCTTTCGTACAAGAGAGTTCTGAAATAGGAACACTTGAGAGGTAGTTAACTCAGCAGCTTAGCAACATCACCAAACTCCCAAATTCCTTCCATTTTCTGTTCTGCCATCTTTGGTGTGTTTTCTTTGTCTTTGGCCAGCACCCCTATGGTTGGCATACTGTTGTAAGGCCACAGTTGCAGGTGTTCTGTGCAGATAGAATATTATCCATTTCTTCTTTGGGTCATTTTTTTTTTTTTTGAATGAAGAAATTTTTCCTTGAATCCTTATCAGTATCCTTTTCCTATGTCTCATTGACCCCCAAATTCACTGCATATTCTGCTACATTAGTCCCTGGCCAGAGCAATGAAATTACTCTGGTTGGCTTAGATCAGCAAATGGGCCCAGACTCTAACAAAACCCAAGATCAGGAGGAGGTGAGTAGATATCAAAATAAAATTGGGATAGCAAACAGATACCTGCATTCAGATGTTCATTGCAACACTATTCACAATAGCAAAGAGGCGGAATCAGCCTAACTGCCCATTGACAGATGAATGAATATAGAATGTGTTATATAGACACAATGGAATATTACTCAGATATATGCAAAAATGAAATCATGTCTTTTGCTGCAACCTGGATGGAACTGGAGGCCATTATCTCAAGTGAAAAAGACACATGCTTCATGTTTTCACTTACAAGCAGGAGCTAAATAATGTGTACCCCTCGCAGAGTATAGAATGATCGACAATGGAGATTAGGACAGGTGAGGCCTGTGAGGGGATGGACGATGGGAAATTACTTAGTGTGTACAGGTAGGTTATTCCAATGACTGGTACCCTAAAAGTCTTGACTTCATCACTGTATGAGATATATCAGTGCAACAAAATTACAGGTGTACCCTATACATTTATACAAATAAAAAATTGAAATAATATAATTTAACAAAATTTGGGTTCGCTTGTAAAAGAGGAAGGATGAGATTTTGAGGGAGGCAGACAGAACAGTGCCTGACATTGTGTTTTAGGTCCAATATATTTGGGGAATTCGCTTTGCCCTTGGGCATTGTGAGGAATACATCTGTCGTGATGGAATATCAGGGTACTTAGCATGTACTTTGTAATACTATAGGGACCCAGTCCTCATTCTCCATGAGCTCAAGCTGAAGTCGAGGAGACTCCGCATGGACACATCTGACAGCTCGCCCACACTGCAAGTATCCATATCCAGATGAGGGATTCTGAGAGGAAATCCTCTAACTCTGGTGTCGGTGAGGTCACCTGTCTTAGAGAGTTAAGAACAACTGGATCCAAACTTGATCCTACAGCTGTGGGAATTCCAAAGCTCTGCCCATCTCCATGAGCATCATCAGCTTCTATGAATTCTGTCCTGGGCAGGGTGAAGGGGCTTAAGTCCTGTGGTCATTTCTGCTCCTGTCTTGCTTCCCTTAGACTCTATTGCACCCTCCTACATCTTAATGGCCGTTTCCTTCCCTTTGTGCAGGGCTGACCTAGATGTGTGACCTTCTCTCCTTTCCTTGAGTTTATTCTCCCCCATCCCAAACCAGTTGAAGAAAGTATTTTTGTGGGCGAAAGACTCAACTTAAGGATCGGGAAGGGGGATTTCCATAAAGCAATGCAAACAATGTGATATTGAATAGACATTCTTTTTTTTTTTTTTTTAAGATACAGAGTCTCACTCTATCGCCCTCAGTAGAGTGCCGTGGCATCACGCAGCTCACAGCAACCTCCAGCTCCTGGGCTGAGGCGATTCTCTTGCCTCAGCCTCCCGAGTAGCTGGGACTACAGGTGCCCGCCACAATGCCCGGCTATTTTTCTGTTTTGCAGTTCGACGGAGGCCGGGTTTGAACCCACCACCTTCAGTATAAGGGGCCGGCAACCTACCCAATGAGCCACAGGCGCTGCCCTGAATAGACATTCTTGTTCTTGAAAGTAATTTCATTTCCACGGACTATCCCACTGGCCTCACTCTTCCCCAGGCCTTGTCCTCACCACCTTCATAATCTTTTCTGTTTTCCCACAGCCGGTCCCCATTCATTTCATGCAGAGCAGTTGAGCTTATTTTATTTTGTTTTACCTTTTTGGCTTGCTTGTTTCTTTGCTTTATTGCAATCCCATCTTTAGGATCTTAACTATTTTCCAGAAAAGAAGGAGTTACCTTCCTAAAAGCAACTGTTAGAAAAGTAAAAAAATTCACTTTGATTCAGGTGAGTACAATAGAAAAATTGGAGAAGACCTCATGGGACTGACTTCAAGAAGTGGGGACACATCACTACTTAGCAGACACAGAGAGGACATCCTGTTTACTAGGGCCTGGGAGGGGTCTGAGTTGGTTGAGACCGATGGTTTGTATTTATAAATAGCAGGGGAAGAGTTTGGATATGGGGTGCACAGGAAGAGTGTGATGGGGCAATTATGGAGAACTTCAGAAGCTTCCTTCAACAAATAATGAGAGTTTCTGGGAGATTTGGGGCAGCAGAGCGACATGTTCAGATTTTATGATTCATGAATGAGCTCCGAGGCAGACGTTCCCCTGTCCACCAACACCCCTTCTCCCTTCCTTTCTTTACTCATAGAGCTCCTGAACTTTACTTGGACACATGACCATGCTGTGATAGATATGCCAGCCTCTCTGGCAGCTATGTGTAAACATGGGACTAAATTTTGCCAGTGGGAGGCAGAGGAAGCAATGTATGCCTCTTTCAGGATGAACCTTTATCCAAAATGTTAATTATATTCTCCAATATCAAGAAATAGGACTCCTTGGAGCAATGGCTGATTCTCGAGATAGGGGGAGAAGTGCAATATGAGCCTGGGATATGTATCTTGCTGTGATAGGAAGTAAGGAAATTCTCAAGGAGATGATGGGGGCATGTTAAAAGCACCAGGGAACCAGCCTGAAAGGCTCCCCTGGCCAAATCTGGGGCAATTTGAGAAAATAAATAATGGTAGTAAAAGAATATTACCTGTAGAATAGGAAAAGAGTCAGTTTGAATATAGGTAAATAAAACAATTAATTCATAAAATGAAGACGAGAAAGAAAAAGCCCTTCTTTATAGTAAATTCCATCTAGTAAACATAAAAAGAAAGAATGAGCAAAATTACTATTTGACAGCTATGATAATAGTAACTGTTTCAGGCAAGAAGGTGTTTAAACTAGTGGGTGAAAATATAAAAAAGAAAAAGGATGTTTACACGGTTTGAAAATGTCTTTCCATAATATAACTATTAAATGAAAGGGGGAAAATATTACCATAGAGAAGCCCGGCAGGGATCTCCTTAACCAAGTGATGCAAGGTAACATCGTCAACACGGGCACAGACTGTATCGAAGGCTATGCTGAGGATGCAATGCTCCTGGAGAGGGCCTGCCAAAAACATAACCTAAATCCACGCATGAAGGCACACCAGGCAAATGCAAAGTGAGGCCATTCTGCAGAAGAACTGACTTTTGTTCTTCAGAAATGTTAAGATCACGAAAGACAAAGACTGAAGAGTTGTTCCAATAGACAACTGAATGCAGTGACTGTTCCTGGATCAGACTCTGGGTCAGGGCATTAGAGAGACAGTCAATGGAAGTCGAATACAGTCTGTAAGTTAGACAATAGCATTATGTCGGTATTAGTTCCTGACTTTTACTGTGTCGAGGTTATGGAAGAGTATGTCCTTGTCTGGGGGAAATATTATACACTGAAGTTCTTTAGTAATAAAGGAGTAAAAAGGTAAATCTTGTCTTTCATTAGTTCTCACATGTTTTAGGGGAAACATAAGAGAGAGAATGAATGATAAAGCAAATATGGCACAAATGTTAACATTTGGAGAAAGTAGGTGAAGGGTATACAGGAATTCTTTTTTTGTTGCTCTTGTTGGAAATTCATTGAGGGTACAAGAAACCATGTTACACTGATTGCATTTGTCGGGTAAAGTCCCTCTTACAATCCTGTTTTGCCCCCAAAAGGTGTGGCACACACCAAGACCCCACCCCCCTCCCTCCTTCCCCCTCTCTGCTCTTCCTTTCCCCACCCCTCCCTCATTCTTTCTCTCTCTGCTCTCCCCTAGGAATTCTTTATAATTGTCTTGCAATTTTTCTGCAAGTCTGAAATGATTCTGTTTGTGCATTTTTAAGGAAGGAGCACGCATCCTCCTGCCCTTCCCATGGTCAGGGAGACGACCCTAGAGAGTGGAGGCCATGTGCTGGGGAGGGTAGCACTGCCTTACCACCCCCAGACCACTACCTTCTGTTGTTATCTGAGAAAAATCATCCTCTATCTCACTAAGCCACTGCATTGGGCGGGGGGCGTGTCGGTACAGTCCCGCCTGCGTCCCGCATCTGACTAATACAGGCTGGAAGGAGAGGCTGGAGGAAGGTGGTGCACTGGTTTAGTTCTACCTATTGAGGGCCTGGAAGATGGGGTCATGGAGAGAGCTGATGAAGACCACTCATTTATGGAGAATTAGTGAAAGGAAAGTAAAAATAGGAGAGTAACTCGAGGGGGAAACAGAGGCCTAGGAGTTGCTAGGTCAGATTTTCGTATTCAAGAAGAAGAAAAAAGGTCCAAGGGAGAAAGATGTTTTAGGGCAAGTGGGCTTTCTGGTGACCCCAATTCACACCTCACTAGTTCCCTCTGTATACTGCCTGCTCTGATTCCAGGGGCAGATAACGTAAGTGAAGAAAGACAAAAAACTATAAACCCATCTGGACTCAGGTAGAGATTATTATAGCCTATTTAGTGGAATATATAAGAAGAATAAAAAATGATAATAATCACAATAGCAGCTAATGTGTAATGAGTCTTCATTGAGTCCCTGGGACTAGGTCTTTACATTTAGTCCTCGTGTTAACTGTAATACACAGCTCCTCGTTTACAGATGAGTAAACCGAGCCTGAAAGAAGGTCGAAGTTCATTTGCAAGTGGCAGACACAAGCTCCAGGTACAGGCAATCTGATTCTGGGCCATCAAATTTCTGGGGGCAACTGTCGGTCCCCCGTCTTCCCTGTTCTATTCCTTCTCCTTTGCTACCCACAACATATGATGCTGATGCAGGTGAACTGAAAACATCTGGGCTTGTTGTAGATCTTTAGAATCTACTTCCAGAAGGACAGGAGAGGAATGGAGGGTACAGAAGAGCTGCAGGTGTTGGCCATGACCTGTTGCCATTGTTTTGGTTCATAGAAAGGATGAAAGTCTTATCTAGCTGATGGTGAATGAGGAAAGGTGACCCCAAGGGGCACTGCTGTCCTTTCCTGGTTATGGAGTTCTTGTGCAGTTGATGATAGGAGGCATTTGGGCAGGGAGCGGGCTGTGGGATCAGGGCTCTGGGTCACCTGTTGTCGAGATCAGCAGATCCCTGCCATTCTCAGGTGTGAGAGGACAGAGGAGCAGTGGGCTCACGGGAAGTTCTATCTCCGAGGGCCTCTGCTCATTTGTTTCTGTGCTAATGGTCTTTTTCTATTTTCAAAGTGGTAGGCAATAAGTCCCCAGATGCTTGAAACAGGAAAAATGAGAAAGAAACTTCATAGACACACTTTTGGACCCTGAGACTAAGCTCCTGGCCAGGAGACATGCAAACTCTTTTAATATCCTTATTCTGGATACACTTAAATGGAAACAGCCGCTGGTATTTTTAGCTGCTGTGTAATCAAAGTTAAGAAAGAAGTGGGAAATGTATATATTTTTCTTTCCTAGTTAGAGTAAGAGAATGAATTGCTCATTATCTCTTAATGGAATCCCTGCCAGGAAGGGAGGAAAACACCCAAGAGTCCCCCTTTGCTCCTCCTCTGGCCTACACGGGATTTAAACCCAGGGAGGGAAGCCAAGGAGAGAACAGAAGGAGGGACCAGCCAGCACCAAGGTCGGAGGCACAAAGGGCCAGGCCTGCAGGAGGCAGCTGTGTTGGAAGCCTTGGAAGTACTGCCCAGCAGCCCCCAGGTAAGAATGCAGTTGCCGAAGGCTTTATTTCTGAGAGGCAGGAAGTGGCTCTGAGAGGCTAAGTGGGGGTGAGTGCAAAGGCTGGGGTTCATGTGTCTCAGTTCCTGAGACCCCCAAATCCAGGCAGTGTAATTAGTTTCCTAATGAGAAGTTAGAATCAAGTTAGGAAATATTTCTCAGCATCTGTGTACTGCAGGGCTAAATGTAGTTACCGTCTTATCTGGTCAAATGTAGTCTGTATTGTAGTAGTTTCAGCCTGGAGGAATACATTTTTATATAAAAACTGCCTTTAAGTATAGCATGTCCTTCTCATCTTTTCTTCTTTGTTGACTTTTTTACAATGTCACAGAGGCTTTTTTTTTTTGCAGGGTATGTGTGTCATTTCTTATCTGTTATATCTCACTGTTCTTTTAAATCCTAAAACAAGACTTATTTTAGTTGTGATCAGGAAACTATTATAACTTTCCCTTTTTTCTGGCTTTTGTGTGAATCAATTAAGTTGATGTTTGCAAATGCATTCTTTAACAGCTTTGAAGTCTACCTAACCATTTGATTTTGTAGGTTTCCATTATTATCTGTAAGGGGATAACTTCTTTTCTTCAAATTCTCATATTATTACCCTCGCAATGCCTCAAAGAAAACATTTTGAAACATCTCAAGAAATTATATCATTAAATTAGTTTTTGGAGGTCTTACTTTTTATTTACTTATTAATTTTTGTGGCTAGGAGAGATCTGGGGGAAGGAGGGAAAAAGGATGAGTGAGAACAGGCGGGATTTTACTTAAAAGCACACAGCTTGAGTTGCTTAATAAGCATTAACAAAAGAACAAGTCCCAACACAACCCTAACAAACCAGCCACATCTGGACACAGGTTGGCCACAGTCCCCAAAGCCCATTAGGTTCTTGGAAAAGCCAAGGTGTCACCAAGGTGTCCGATGACACCTGCTTAGCCAGGGCTATGTCCTGGCAGCTGGCAGAGGACAGGACCTGTATGGAAAGATTCAGTGCTTTCTGACGATTGTTGCAGACTCAGAATCAAGGTGACAGTGTCGGATTCAGAAATAAATAGAGACTATTTTCATCGATAGAAGGGGTTTTACCCCCACCCCATAGAGGGGAGTGGAAAACACCTGGCACTCTTTTATACAATTTTGAATCCTGCCATGTCCTCAAGGTTGTGGGCTGCAATGGACTCCTGAAGAAGGGAAAATAGAACAGATGATTTCAAATCATCTTGTGGCTTCTGGTTTTCCATTCCAGTGGCATTCTGTGGTTTGAAATGTTGGGTAGACTGAGCTCTGTTCCTGAGAAGATGCCTGAAGAAATAGTGCCCAGGCCCAGTGGAAACTCCTGTCCCTCCATCACTCATTCCAGAGCTTTGGCTCATCTAGGGTCTGGATCCAGACATGAGATCATGGTTTAGGTTCTGTGGCAGCATCTGGAGCCACAGTGGATGATGCTAAGATCCCAGGCCTGATCTCCTGGATGGATCGAGGCTTTGCCTGGCTCCACCACAGTGGACTCACTGCTGGTGCCACCAGGCTACCTTTTGAATGTGTACCCAGCAAGTGTGGGCAGAATGGTCAAATCCTTGGAAATTAGCAAAGCCTCTTCTTGAGGCTGGAACTTTAAAATTCTTTCCATAGGTGGAAAATGCACGTTAAACTAAAGAAAGGAATTGCAACTTTTCATTTTGTGCCTCTCTTCATTATCATTGTGCTGAAGCAGAGTTTTTTTAATCAGATGCCCCTCGTGCCCATGGGGAACAGGGCTAATTGTATATGAAGCAATACTTAGTCATTGTAGGCCTGGGTGTTTGGTGGACGTGGAGGAGGAGGGCTGCTGAAATTAGGCCCTGTGTCTGTATTTTCTTCTTTTTGAGCACGAGCCTGGTCTCATGAAAGCTAAAGAGAATTATTTCTGCAAGAAAGTGAACATCTTTGCCTGATCTTCACGAAGAGATTTTTTGTTTGTTTTTTGTTTTTCAGCAGGCCTGGGATGGGTTCGAACACACCAGCCCTGGTGCCTGTGGCTGGTGCCCTACCCACTGAGCTATGGGCGCTGCCCCAGGAAGAGCTTTTAAAGTACTTTGCACAGAGCCTGGCACATAATAAATGCACAGAAAATGGCAGCTACCATTATCACCAACTGTTTGAGTCTTCGCAAGGCAGATTAAAATTTGGTTGACAATACAAATCAGAACAAGCCTAAAAAAGTGATTGAGCCCTGTGGCTGGGTCAGGACATCATCCTTTATCTTTTCTAGCTCATGGTGGGTGGGCAAACTTGATGGAAAGCGTTCTCAAGGAAAAAGGTATTACAGAGGGGTGTGAGGGCCATCTCTGAGGACTTCCTGGGCACTCCCTGGGTATATCTCACCAAACTAGGGGAATATGGGCACATGTTGATGCTGGAATATGACCATATTACCCTAAATGATCACTAAAAATCAAATTTTCATTCTTATCCATACCTAGCTGTCTCATATCCTAAATGAAATGCCTGTGCAGAGTTCAATGTCACAGAGACTAAAAATAAAAACATTCACTTGTACTTGGTTCAAGTGGAGCTTGACCTAGGAAAAATAGACCTGCCTTGTAAATTCTGTTTTTGCCTACTGAAGGAGAAAGAAATACACAGGTGAGGTTGGTTGTCTAAGGTCTCCAGTCCAAGATGAGTTGGGCTAGTGTAGATTCCTCGGCCACCTGCTGACTTTCTCTCCCAGATCAAGTACTAGGGTCAGAAGACCCCTTACTCACCCAGGGCTCAGGTTATAGGTCATTAGTGAAATATGCCCAATAGAATTAAGGAAGGAGAGACAAGTTTGCCCGCAACATTTTGTGACATTGATATATTCCCAGACACCACCTCCCTCATTTTCCTTCAGAGTTCAATGATGTCCACCCTGTCATTTGGGAAAAGGATATACTTTTAAGTGACTCCACTGGAAATCCATGATAATAGTTTTTCTAAAACCCAAAGCAGTACTTTAATTTGCTTGTGGTTAACTCTAAAGACAAGATGAGGTAATAAGGGAACCAGAGAAAGCCCTGACGTTAAGTATAAAGAGCAGCAGCTAGAAATTGGCTGATTTTCTTTTTGGTGTAAGTAGTATTTTTTTTCCCTGACCCAGGGTGTGTGTCCTTCTTTGGAAAGAAAATGAGATGATACAGAGACCGTCTAGCCCTAGGTTTGGAAAGGACCATCAGGATTCAGGGTCCATCCTTCTCCCCTGGTCGTGGCTGGGCTGACATCTGTCCCTACAGACAGAAGTCTTGGTGCACTTTGGCATTACTTAGAAGGAGAATTCTCTTGCTTCTCATGAGAAAAGACTGGGATTCAACCTCCCTGTGGGGGAAACAGAATTCATCTTTCTAAGGGATCATCCCTGGCATTGCTCAGAAGAAGTACAGGCACAGGATTTAGTTATTGATTTATTAGTGCTTAACTGAGCACCCAGTATGCCTTGGGTTTCCCTTATTTTCAGAAAAAACTCTCTCAAAAATATATACCAGGGAAGAGGACATTTGGTGGTTTTTTTTCCTCATATAAAGGACATACAAGGTCAGAAAATTACATTCACAAACTCATCCTAGAAAAAGTGCTACATACCTCCTTGTTGAATATCACTATGGTCACCTTCAAAGTACTCCCCTGGGCCATGTGATTGGAGTGATATTCAAAAAGGAGGTATGTAGCACTTTTTCTGGGATGAATTTGTGAACTTAATTGTCAAGCCTTGTGTAGCAGAGAGATGAAGAACACACACGTGGGCAGTGGACAGACCTGGTGCGTGATCCCAGTTCGGCTGCTTATTAGCTGTGTGTCCTTGGGCAGCCTTAACCTTTCTGAGTATCTATAAAAAAATGCTATCAATTGACTATCAGGATTTTGAGGATCAAATTAGAGTAATTTTTATAAAGCGTATGGCACAATGTCCATCATTTAATAAACACAAAAATCCAGTGCTTATTATTCTTCATGTCACAAAATAGTACTCGGGCAGGACTGTGCTATGAGGGGATCAGCACAGCACAGCTAGTGCCATCTCTGAGCCCACAGAGATGTCCGGGTGGACTTTACATGCAGTTTGGGAGTTGTCAATATCTGGGTAAAAATGAAAGCCACAGGGTAGAGGCAGCTGCCAAGAGAAAAGAGAGCCTCCATGTGGAGCCCTGCAGTATCAGGATCTGTCTTGAGACAGATCCCCCCAGCTCACGGTCAGTAAGCCCCTCAAAGAGTCTTTTCTCCAAAAAAAAGCAAGACAGGGCAGCACATTTGTCCCCGAGTCTTAGTGTGCCTCCGTTTCCCACTTTCTCCCACCTCCTAACACGCCTCCTGCAGAATTAAAGACAGGCTCAGCCTCAGTAGCACAGTGATTCTTGGAGACACCTGGTGTCGCAGACACACGCTTCCTGTGTAAATGCCCTTCGCTTCATGTGTTTCTATAGCCCTACCTTCCCTGGGAAACTATCCCTCAACGCGTAATCTTCTCTACCGGGAAACGTGTCATCCTGCTTTTTCCTTGGTGGAATTTGGGGCTCTCTCTGCCCCCTCTCCAGCCTCACGGAGCGCAGCCTGCGGTTTGCTGTGCATGCTGAAAGAGGTGGTGAAGTCATTCCTTCCGCACGCTGTTACCCAGGGAGTCTCTCCTGCCACGTGTTGGAGCAGCTGGCTTCTCCCGCTATGTCGACCAAGTGTTAGGTTGAGGATTTCCCTCACTCTGTTCTTCAATCACCCTGTCCAGGAAAATCTGAGTGCCACTTGTGGAACCTGAGAAGCCGTAATTAGCAAGGACGTCTTGTTACAGCTCAGAAAGACAGGCAACACCCAGGGCTCCTAGGGGGACTCCTGAGGCTTCTCACATTCCTGGCTTCAAAAACAAATACTGTAGACCCGCGCTTTGGGCAGCCTTGTTGTGGTTCATGGCAAAGTTCTGTGTGCGTGTGTGTGTTTTGTATTCGTTCAGAACTACTTCAGAAAACCATCTGCACTCCTTTTATATCTTGGAGAAGAGTGAGTCACAGGCTGGGGGTGGGTGGGATGTAGGAGTGAGCAGAGAAGTCTGCCTTTTTAGCTCTATTGTTGTCTGGGAAGGAGGTTCCTGTGCTCCCCCACACACTGGTAGGTGCTGTATTGATTAGTTATGCCCTACTGGGGATGGCAGAAGTGTGACATCACGCACCCGGGTTTCAGTGCGTGGCTGTATGCTCGCCGGGTGCACACTTGGCCTCTCACCCTCCGTTCCCATCTTAGGATCGACTGGAAAATATGTGTGGCTGTTCTATCATCGGGCCCAACATTTGCAAAGGGCAGTTGTGAAAACCATTATTTTTACCCACCTGTCCTCCAACGGACTCTCCTGGCTGTCCCCCTTCCCTCATCCTCTGACAAAGATCTCAAGCAGATTCCAGAGCTTTTCTCACTGCTTTTGGTCATAGAAGAGACTCGCTTTTGTGAAGACAGAGCCTCAGTCTCTCTCCCAGGCCCCATCTTTCTGGGACCTGCAGGCAAGTGGGAGGGAAGGGGCCGGCGGGAGGGGGGTGCCTTCCTTCTGCCACTTCTTCCGACTTGCATGGATGCTTCCAGCTTCCCCAGGCTGCTTCCTGAGGGGGTGGGGGCTAGAAAGGAAGGCCAAGGGCACTGTGATTCTGCTGGGGCTGTTGTAGTCCCTTCTGGTCTTGGATGCCCTTATTATGGCAAATGCTCCCATTCTGGCCCACCCTTCCTTTGTGCGAACTTTTTGTGAGTTCTTCTGAGATTCCCTGCTCTACCCACCTGGCACCTCTGCCTGTCATTGGCTCTTGGCCTGGCACACTTCTGCTGAGCTGTGGCCTGTACCTTGGCTGCCCTCTTGGTGGTTCTCATGTGCCTCATTTCTGTGGCATATTGTCACCAATATCTAGGGCATAGACCTGTCCTACTGTGGCCTCCCTCCTCTCTCTGCCAGGCAACCTGTTTCAGCTGAACGCCCACCCCTGAATTTCCCTGGGTCAGAATCAGGTACTGGTCTCTTTGCCCACAACCCCCTCTTCACCCTGACTCCACCTCAACCCTCTAAAGCCCTCGTAGCTCAGCTCTCTTTGAAAGGTGTGGGCACTTTAACCACCTAACCCCAAGACAACAAGAAGCATCCCGCTGACCATTCCATGACACCTGCAGGTGCAGTCCAGGGCCTGAACACAGTAACTGTCAGAAAAGGTGACCTGTTCCTATTATCATCACTAAGACGTGCTTTTGATGGCAGGAAGAGCCAGGAAGGAGTGGGAGGGCCAAGGGAAAAGAGAAGAAAAACTCTCGCCATGGGCCAAGCTGTTTAGTTCAGGTGGTGGCACATCCTTTGGGTACAATGTTTGGGTACAATCCGCCCAAATGAAGGACTTGCCCGGGGACACGGCCGCAACTTGTTGTTTATATCAGAATGTCATGTTCATGCAAAGTAAACACCAGGTGTATGTGGGTTAGAACTTTGGCTCCACCACTTACTGGTTGGGCAACCTTGGTGGAGGTTTTCCCACCCTGTGAATGAGGAGAGTAACCCTGACCTTCCATAGCAGCTCTGAGGACCCTGTGAGGATTGGTGCCCCTGGCCTGCCGGGCACATAGCAGCAACAGACAACATTTAATATTTAATACATTGTAGTATTATTGTTTTTACTAGTAATTCTGCCAGGACTCTTCATACACTATTTCCTCACTTTCTGATATTAAATAAATGACTATTAAAAGTTAAAAATTTTACATAATATTAGAATTTGGCCTAGTTATTAGGAAGGTGCAATTGTCCTTTCCAATCAACATAGTTGAAAGATGCCCACAACACTGGCATCGCCCTGCATGGTCAAAAGATGAAGAAAAGGAAATCATATTCGGTCCTTGAGTTAAAAACAAAATAAACTTTAAAAAGTGTTTCAGGCACTTATTAGGTGCTGGGTGCCATTCGCATCCAATGCAGGGCACAAGCACTACTGTTGCCACTTACAGGTGACGAGGCTGAGGCTCGGGGTAAGTTGCCTTCCCAGG
Organism: Arctocebus calabarensis; assembly: GCA_963573935.1. Classification (NCBI taxonomy): domain Eukaryota; kingdom Metazoa; phylum Chordata; class Mammalia; order Primates; family Lorisidae; genus Arctocebus; species Arctocebus calabarensis. The sequence continues at coordinate 47,096 of CAUYON010196799.1, forward strand.
CCAGGCATCCCAGGGCCTGCCTGCCCTGTTTTAAGCCATGTCCTAGTTGCCTTGTGTACAGCACAGCCACAGGCAAGGCCTCGGCCTCCTCACTCCTTCAGACTCCAACACAAATGATGACAATCTCGAGTTAGTCACAGAAACCCACTGTCCAGAGGCAGCTCGGCAGATGGATTTCTAGATGACTGCCACCGTGCAAGCCCGACTGGGATGTGCCCTGTGACTGGGGCTCCTGTGAGTAAATAGGTGACAACTAGGTCTCTTGTGGTCTACCCTGCCTCAGCTTGTTAGCGAGTGAAAAATGTGCCACCCCAGATGGGGGCTGGAGGGCTAGGGGAAATGGGCTGGGAGAGGGGTCCTTCTGCTCTCTGATGGAGGCGAAGGTCACACCTCCTCCTGGTGGCAGGGGAGGCAAAACCTAACTCCCTGCCCCAGCCTGGGTTGCCTGGCCGGAGTGAGCAACCAGGCCACCATGCATGGATGGATTTGAGAAACAGTGACCAAACCCCTCAGCAGGTGTGTGACTAGGTTCCTGCCACAGGAAGGCCCCAAGAGGAATCAATCAGGGTCCTGTCCTTAAGAGACTCACAACCTGGTGGTTAGACAAGCTGTGACATGAGACAAGCCACCAAGAGAGCAACAGAGAGGGACCAGTTTCCAGTACAGTTCTCTGAATGCTTAGTGGAAGTAGGCTAATTAGTTCCAGCTGGGTAGAAGTAGGGGGAACAGGAGAAAAGATTTTAGGGAGAAGGTATTTTTATTAGAACTTCTATTTTGCTGGTTCGTGAGTGGAGGTTGTAAACAGGAGTGTGGCCCTGAAGTCAGTAGACTTGGGTCTGCCCTTCCTGGCTGAAGGACTCAGGACAACTTGCCCAACCACTCTAGCTTCAGTCCTTCACCTGTGCAAAGTAGCATGACCTGCTACTTTGTGATGAAGTCAGATTGTCTAGGTTCCAGTCTTGCCACACTTAGATGAGTGCCTCTGGGTAAGGCATGTAGGATAGTGAAGCCTCAGTTTTCCTATCTGCAAAATGGGAATAATAATAGTTTATTTCACAAAGGACTTGTGAGTGGGCGGTGCCTGTGGCTCAGTGAGTAGGGCGCCGGCCCCATATGCCGGAGGTGGCGAGTTCAAACCCAGCCCCAGCCAAAAACTGCCCCCCCCAAAAAAAGGACTTATGAGAATGGGATGAGTTAATAAGTGTGAAGCACTTCAAATAGTGCCTCGAATAGTGTCACATAGCAAGTGCTCTGTGTGTAGCTATTATTGATTGTATTATCAAGGCAAAGTATAAGATTAGGATTGTTGAAAAGACTGGGAATCAGGAGGATCAAAGCCTCACATATAGTAGGCCCTCAATCCAGGAGAATGTTATCCTTGTTATTACTAAACTGCAAGTAAGCCTAGAATTAGAAGTGAACAGAAGGGCGTCTTAGACAGTGTATAAGCAAAGACAGGAGGCAATGTGTGAAGAAGCAACAGAAAACAATTCAGTTTGGATCCTCAGGAGAAACAGGATGAATTCTTTCTACTGGTTTCTCGTTTCCTGTGGACTCTCAGAATTTGGAAAAGCCAATTTCTGGGCTGGGCACAGCAGCTCACACCTATAATCCTAGCACTCTGGGAGGCTGAGGCAGGTGGATTGCTTGAACTCGGGAGTTTTAGATTAGCCTGAGTAAAAGTGAGACCCCGTGTCTACTAAAAATAGAAAAACTAGCCGGGCATTGTGGTGGGCACCTGAGGTCCCAGCTACTCGGAAGGCTGAGAGAAGAGGATCACTTGAGCCCAAGACTTTGAGGTTGCTGTGAGCTATTAAGCTATGATGGTGCCACAGTACTCTTCCCAGGGTGATAGAGTGAGACTCTATTTCAAAAAAGAAAGGAAGGAAGGAAGGAAGCAAGCAAGGAAAGAAGGAAGAAAGGGCCGACCAATTTTCCTCCATGAACCTCCATGGTCTTTTTTTGCATGTTTTTCTGGATACAGGCTTCCCAGAGGGTCTTCTTCCATCTTTCCAAGAATGGGTCTCCAGGGGTTGTTCTGCCTCCCCCTGGGGCTCCTGCTCGGCTCTGTGCTCCTCGTGGCTTCAGCCCCGGCCACTCTGGAGCCTCCCGGCTGCAGCAACAAGGAGCAACAGGTCACCGTCAGCCATACCTATAAGATCGACGTGCCCAAGGCTGCCCTGGTCCAGGTGGACGCCGACCCTCAGCACCTCCGTGACAACGGGGCTTCCCTCTTGGCTCTGGAGGAGGCTGGGGAGGAACAGAATATCGTCTTCAGGCACAACATCCGCCTGCAGACACCGCAGAAGGACTGTGAGCTGGCTGGCAGTGTCCAGGACCTCCTGGCTCGGGTGAAGACGCTGGAGGAGGAGATGGCAGAGATGAGGGAGCAGTGTAGTGCCCAGCGCTGCTGCCAGGGAGCTGCTGGTGAGCTCACCACCTGACACACGTTTGATGAGCACTTACTATGTGCCAGGTCTTCCCCCAGCCTCAGGCGCACCGTGAGCTTGGTGTGTTCTCACCTCTCACTCAGGGTTTTCTCTAGGGGGCCACATCCTTGCCTATTTATTCATGTAATCATTGGTAGTGGCTCCAGAGGTCATCAACAAGCTCGATCAGGAAGGGACCAGTGGCTCCTGAAGAGAGTCTAGACTCCTAGGCTAATGCTTCCAGTGATGTTGCTTCCAGGGACTGTCTCACCTGAGAACCCAATCTCTACTCAAAGGATGGGGTGCAAAAATTTGCATTTTTAACAGGTTTCCAGGTGATGCTGATGCAGATAGGGAAGGGGAAAAACAAGGGGATATAGAGGAAAGATAGAGGATCTCTGCGCTGGACAGAACTAGATTCAAATCTCAGTTCTGCCACTTTTTGGCTCTGTGACGTTGGGCAATTACCCTTACATTTCCTCAGCTGTCCAGTAAGAATAATTCTACCCACTAGTACACTTCTGAGAGCTAGAGGTAAGGTATAGAAGATTCCTGGCCAACAGTAAATATTCAGCAAATTGTAATTATTTTTATTAGTAATAAAGTGCTACAATTTAATTTTACAAATAATGAGGGTTCCCCTCACCTTTTAAAACGCAAACTGCCCAGGCTAATCCAATGATAATGAATGGTAGTTTGCCATAGGTTTTCATGTTCCAGAACATTGCTATGGTTAAGAGCATCTCCGGTATGCCAGATACAGAAGAAGGCACCAGGGACACTGCCCTGAATATCTAGCCTGGTGTCGCCTCTGAGGAGCCTCCACTTTGCAAGTGTTTTTAGGAAACAAGAAGCAGGAGTGGCCAGAGAAGAGAGAGCTCTGGCTGTTCTGCCCTCCGGCTGCCTCTCACCCAGCAGGGCCAGAGAGGGAGCCTGGTTAAATCCTTTCACCTCTCATGCCCGGAACTGGGACTGGCCTATTTCTTAGCTGCTGTAGTTCCTCTTTTACAGATTTCAAGGCGGCAGCCTTGCTGGGTCCAGGCGCATCTCCCCACCCCCACCCCACTCCATTGATAAGACGAACTCCAGCCCGCCTAACTCTCACCTGCCTCCTCTGTGTTCTGCCTCTCTCTTGTTCTGTGACAACGTCCGGGTAGAACATTTAAGTCCCAGTCATAGAAAGGCACTAAAAAAAGCGAGAGGGAAATTCATATGGGAAGGGAGAGGGGAGAAGGGTGTGTTCCTGCGGTTTTCCAAGTAGGGAAAGTTGGAAAGGTGTGCAAACTTTGCAGGTCAGCTTCTGGCCCAGGCGGCAAAGGGCTGACCCTCCCAGAGCCCCACCACACTCCTAAGAAAGAGCCAGGCAAGACCCAGAAATCACCAGCCCCCTCCCTCTTAAGGGTGTCCAAGGAAGGAGAGTCCCCAGGCAGGGGAATCCCCCTGAGCCCCAGTCTACCGTTTGCTTTTCCCTCCCAGATCCGAGCCGTCACTGCAGCGGCCACGGGACTTTCTCCCTGGTGACCTGCAGCTGCCACTGCGAGGAGGGCTGGGAGGGCGCCGCCTGCGAGCAGCCCGCCTGTCCCGGGGCGTGCAGCGGCCACGGGCGCTGCGAGGACGGGCGCTGCCTGTGCCACGAGCCTTTCGTGGGCGCCGACTGCGCCTACCCCGCCTGCCCCGAGGACTGCAGCGGCCACGGCGAGTGCGTGCGCGGCGTCTGCCGCTGCCACGAGAACTTCACGTCGGAGGACTGCAGCGAGCGGCGCTGCCCCGGCGACTGCAGCGGCCACGGCTTCTGCGACTCCGGCGAGTGCTACTGCGAGGAGGGCTTCACCGGCCTCGACTGCGCCCAGGGTGAGAGCGGAGACGCGCCCTCCTCACGCTTCCCCTGCACCCTGGAACCGTCGATTCACGCTGTCCTGTTGGGGTTTCTCCCCGTTTGGCCTACATCAGAATACCCCTGAGGGCTTGTAAAAATACAGATTACAGAGCCGCACCCCCAAGTTTCTGATTCTCGGGTGGGGCTCAAGAATTTGCATTTCTAACAGGTTTCCAGGTGATGCTGATGCTACTTTGGGGACCCCTGGTCTCGTGATCTAAAGGCCGTGTGTGTGTGTGTGTGTGTGTGTGTGTGTGTGTGTTTATTAACTTCATACGGGATAATAACTTCTGGCGGATCAAGCCTGGAGCCTCACACAGGCCTGCACCCCCAGCCATCAAAGTGTTAAGCACCGGGCAGGTGCTGAGTGAATGCTCAGTGGGGGGACCCACCCTCCTGCCTCACTGTCTCCCCTGTCCCCTTCTGCCGACAGTGGTCGCCCCTCAGGGCCTGCAGCTGCTCAAGAGCACGGAGGATTCCCTGCTGGTGAGCTGGGAGCCGACCAGCGAGGTGGACCACTACCTCCTCAGCTACTACCCCCTGGGGAAGGAGCTCTCCGGGAAGCACATCCAAGTGCCCAAGGAGCAGAACAGCTACGAGATTCTGGCTTTGCTGCCTGCAACCAAGTACATAGTCACCCTGCGCAGCGTGAAGAAAGATGTTTCCAGCAGCCCACAGCATCTCCTGGCCACCACAGGTGCGGAACCGCCAGAAGCTCAGGTTTCCCTGAGGAGGCCTCATGTTAAATGTTTTCTCCCCACTGTCCCCACAAATCCCCTCTGCTAACCAGCCCATTGCCCTGATTTGAAAAACAAAGCTACTGCAATCCTAGGTTCTGGAGAAGAGTCCCAGTTCTCTCTGCCCTTCTCCTGCTTTCTGATCAATAGTTGCTCCATGCCAAGGCTGGCATCTTGCTGGATGGGGGCTCAAGGGGTCCTCTCTGTCCTGAGGTTAATTAGTTGGGCTGTACCCACTGCAGCCACCCCCTCATTCTCTAAGACCATTTGGGAAGCTCAGATTGGTATGGGTGAGAGACTGCTGAAGCCACCTGGGTCAGTTACATTCATTTCCGCATGAAAGACAGGACATACACTGGGTCACTGAAGAAAGTTTAAAGAAGAGGCTGTTCCCAAAGGTGTGGGTAGGGTTTGGGTGGTGAGGTATTAAAACGAGCATCAATGTGGATACACCCCAGCTTGAAGGAACAGGAGACAGATATTAGTTCTTGGACCCCCGGAGGGCTACAGGAAAGGGCTGCTTGATGGGGTGGTTTTGGTGGGTGGATGCAGGCCATCCACTGTGCCCCACAGGGAGGGAGGGAAGAACAATTGCCTGAACTCTCTCTTGTTCTGTGATGTGCTGGTCACTCCCACTCGCTGAACCCAGATACCAGGGGGCACCAGGGGACCTGGCTGATTCAATTCATAAAGGTCCTGTGGTGTGCAGGAGCAGGACGAAGGGTGGTAGAGACTGAGTCTGGAGGGACAAAGTCTCCAGTGCCACCAAATGCCACCAAAAAGTTTGGAAGGATGAGCATCAACTGCTTACTCTTTAGAAATTCCTGTATCCTCATGAAAGTTCTTAAAGAGCTGAGATCCTCAAGGATTTGTTGTCTGAGTGACTTTGATTTATTCCTTCACTCCAACACATTTTTATTGAGCCTACTATGTGCAAGGCACCGTTCTAGGTGTTCTGTCTCCATTCTGCCCTAAATCCTGGGGAAAGATCCAGGGAAATCCAGATGGACGAGACTTTGACATGCAGTTATCTTTGCAGAAATATCAGGCTGCCTATCCCTTTTTGGCAGTGGGAATAGGGTGGAGTGGGGATGGGTCAGTGTTGGAAAGCGCCATGAGAGACTTGGCATCCCAAGGGCACAATTTGTGATTGCCTTTGCCAATGCCCACCAGCCAGAGACTCCTAGGAACACATCTGTAGTGGAACAACTTGGGTTTCTTGATTGTTCTAGCCTCTAGCAGGAGAGGCTGCCCATCCCGGGGAGCTGTGGGATAGGAGAGTGTTAGAAAGGCCTGGTTATGGAACTGGGGCCTGTGTTAGGTAATTTGGAGGGAGGTTTAGGGAAGGGAGGATTTGCTTTGAATCAGATGCTGTCAAGAAATGGGGGAGGTTCTGTGCTTGTGTATCTTAGCGAATCTTGTCTAGAAAGAGGGCTAACGCTGTGGCTGGTGAGGGAGTAGCAGTCTAGCCAGGACAGCATCCAGAGCCTGCCAGAGAAGGGCGGGGAGTCTGCTCTGAGGTGTCTTGCTCGCAGGGCTTGTAAAAGCCTGCAAGTGCGATGTTTGTCTTTCTGTCTAATCAGACTCAAGTTAAACCCATCCTTGTTTCTCCTGGGGAAAGAGACACTTATCCCCATCATAATCTTGAATGTCCTCATTTGCAAATCCTTCCAATTTTCAGAAGCCTTGCAGGACCTCTTCTACAACCTTGAGTCACTTCCACTACTGCCTGTTAATCCGTCCCTTGGGGAATTCCTTCTTGGAAGGAAATTTAGATGCAAAACCTGGAGGCTGGCAGATGGAAGCCAGTGGGTGAGAGCACATGCTTTGGAGAAAAGGCCCTATGAGCCTCTTTATCTATTGCAGAGCGAGGCAAGGACATTCAGGGCCAAGGGGCCTCAAGGTCATTGCCTGATGCACAAATTCCCTGCTGTACATCACTGACAAGGTGTGATCAGCCCAGGTGCAAGCACCTACAGAGAGGTGCAGGTGGGGATGTGACGGAGGAAGGGGACAGGCTGAGAATTAAGGAACTTGTCTTCACTCTTACAAACCCACAAGACCAGGCTGCACAACCTGGGATGTGGATATGGGAATTCAAAGTGCTTCCAAAAGACCTCAGCCCTCCCACCCCCTCTAAAAAGCTCTCCCCTTAGAGCCATATCAGTTATCCATTCTTTTGTATTAATCATTATACAATTTCATGAAGTTATTTTCTGAGTGGAAGGATAAACATTTAGCAGACAATGTGAGTACTTTACAATGAATGGATGGATACAGTAATGCTCCTCCCTCACTGGACAGATAGACCGGGCAGCATGAGAAGACCAGGTATTTGGTGGAAATGCTAAAATTTGGTGGAAGGTGCAGAGAGGATACCGAGAGGGACCAATTAGAATTGACCTACTTTATAGTTTTGCCTAGGGTTAATCCTTAGAGGAGAATTCAAGGCAAGGACTGTAATCTGGGAGACGGAAGAAGGATCTGGTTGTATTATAAATGTTATAATCTAGAAAATTTGCAGTGCGTTTTCTTTCACATGTCAGGGAGGACTGGCACTTCTCATCCTGAGGTCATCTCGGAGGGCAGGGTCCCTGCAGCGAAAGGGTGAACATTTAGTCCAGAGTAATCTGAGGCTGAGGGCTGGCGTGGCTGGCCCAGGAGCAGATAGCTCGGGGACAGGGAGGGCTACCTGTGCAGTATCTGATGTGAGGAGGGGCTGGAGTAGTGGGGGCTTTCCCGAAGACAGTCTGCCCGCCATGGAAAGCTAGAAAACCAGCAGCTTAGTTGCTACTTTGGTAGCGCTAAGACACCTGTAAAGGCTTGTGTCCTGGGCTGAAGCCAGCTCTCAAAATGCCTAGTAGGGGAGCTGTCTTGGTAGCCAGTGGCGTGTCACAGACCTTCAGGACTTCCACCCTTCACTGCTTTCTCTTGCCTCCCTCACCCCCGCCCTAGACCTCTCTGTGCTTGGCACTGCTTGGGTGACCGACGAGACTGAGAACTCCCTCGATGTGGAGTGGGAGAACCCCCCAACCGAGGTGGACTACTACAAGCTGCGGTATGGCCCCATGACAGGACAGGAGGTGGCGGAGGTCACTGTGCCCAAGAGCAGTGACCCCAAGAGCCGATACGACATCACCGGTAAGAGCCAACCCTGAGGACGCTGACTTGGGAACAGTGTGTGCGGAAGCTACAAGCTCTGCACGGCTTAAGTGCGTACAGGGTGTCGTGGGGCCTTAGGAATCACACTGGACCCCTGACCCTGAAACTCCCAGATGTAAGGTCACTCTGGAAACTTGCAGATTGTCCCAGCATCAGGGCCCCTTAGTAGCAGAATACACATCTGAGATGTTCTAACCCTCCTGAAGACCCTGTCTGTGTCTCAGGATGGTCTCAATGGTGTACAGACGTTCCTTTTGGAGGAACTGGTGTGTGTGTGTGTCGGGGGGCGCTTTTGAGATTGGTTTGTTGAGCTCAATGCACAGAAGGGTGGTGTCAGGAGATCCAGGTTGGGCGCAGAGAGCTGGAATTCACGCAGTCGCTAAGAGAACAAATGGGTCTGCAGGGATGGATCAACTCTTACGATGCTTGAAGTTTATCCAATTTCCAGGGCCTCTTCGAAGAGAAATAATACTTAATGAGGCTCCCAGGAAAGTGAGGGGCCCTGATTCTTATTAATTTCAGGGTAAATTCTCCTGTGGCACTGTGTCGTGCCGTCCAGTCCCTGAGTTTTATTTTGAGAGAACATCTTGGGGCTCTCCGTGTTTGTGGGGTGGGGAATGAGGGTGTGTGCCCCACACATGCTGCTGTTTGCCTGCATTGTGCCACCACCAGTGTCTGGGTATTTGTGCCAGGAAAAACAATCATTCAGATTGCTTCTACAGAGAATCAACTTTCAAAAAAAGAAAAAGAAATCCAAGGTAGTTATTGCAATGAGATGGAAAGAAACTTTAGAGGGAAAAGAATTGTTGGGGGCAGGAAAACATTTGGGGCTGTAAAGAAAACTGAGACGTAAGTGCTGGGCGGCCCAGCAAAGCACAGAGCACTGCTGACTTCATATGCTCTGACCCCTCCCAACCCTGACTGACAGGCCCCCTAAGTGAGGCCTCGTATCCCACTCATACAGTGGGTCGTTATTTGCCCCTATATAGAGGTTTGTCTTTGGAGGGGGAAGCATAACCCTTCCTCTCCTCCTTATAGGAGATCCCCAGGCAGACTGTGGGGGAGGCGGGGGTGCCTGGTGCTCACATCCAAACGGGCTGCTTGTTTCCAGGTCTGCAGCCCGGGACGGAGTATAACATCACAGTTGTCCCTGTGCGAGGAGAACTGGAGGGAAGGCCAATTCTCCTGAATGGCAGGACAGGTGAGAGCTACCTGGAAGTACTATTATAGGTTAATCACATTCACAGTCTGATGTTTTTCTTGGCTGACTCTTCTCTGGATAAACATTCTGGGATTTGCGTGTCAAGGATTCTATCCCTTTATGTACTAACATCTATTTTAGGGGGCAGTGGAGTGGAAACAAACTTCTCCTGTTTCAGAGTTTTTTCTTGCCGTTGAGAATCTCCCCCAGGATCTTGGGATCAAAGGAAAAGGTGATTTCTGACACCTTGGTGCTTATTTTAACGCTTCAATCACTGCCTTATTTTTAAGGCACTTGTTGTGGATGTAGGCATGCAGCTCCATATTACCTAAAGCAGCGGTTCTCAACCTGTGGGTCGAGGCCCCTTTTTTCCATTTGTAACAACGCGGCAATTAGGAAGGTTGAGAACCACTGACCTAAAGACAGGCGATGTATCATTTTCTTCTTATCACACCTACATTTTTTCCTGAGGACCACACTCAGTCTGTTCTAGAATGTCAAAAGATATTAAAGACCCCCCACATGGCAATAGCAACATATTTAACATCTGTATATTAGAAAATATATAATGGCAAAATATGATAGGTCAGTTAACACTTGATAATTTCTCATTTACCAATCAGAACAGAATTTGAGAACAATGTAGGCATATAATAATGTATAAGATGTCCTCCGTTCCCTCCCTCCTTCCCTTCCTGCCTTCGTTCCTTCCTTTCATTCTTTCTTTTTTTTTTTACTTTTATTATTTTTTTATTAAATCATAGCTGTGTACATTAATGCAGTCATAGGGTACAATGTGCTGGTTTATATACAATTTGAAACATTTTCATCAAAATGGTTAACATAGCCTTCGTGGCATTTTCTTAGTTATTGTGTTAAGACATTTATATTCTACATTTAGTAAGTTTTACCTGTACCCTTTTAAGATGCACTGTAGGTGTGGCCCCACCAATTATGCTCCCTCCATCCATCCTCCCCCCACCCTTGCCCCTTTCCCCCCGCGTGTGCTGTAACTGGGTTTTAGCCTTCATATGAAAGCTATAAATTAGCTTCATAGTAGGGCTGAGTACATTGGATACTTTTTCTCCCATTCTTGAGATACTTTGCTAAGAAGAATATGTTTCAGCTCCATCCATGTAAACATGAAAGAGGTAAAGTCTCCATCTTTCTTTAAGGCTGCCTAATATTCCATGGTGTACATATACCACAATTTATTAATCCATTTGTGGGTCGATGGGCAGTTGGGCTTCTTCCATGAATTAGTGGTTACAAATAGTGCTGCAATAAACATTCTAGTACAAATATCTTTGTTATAATGTGATTTTTGGTCTTCTGGATATATACCTAGTAGAGGAATTGAACGCAGTTCTATTTTTAGATCTCTAAGTATTCTCCAAACATCTTTCCAAGAGGAATGTATCCGTTTGCATTCCCACCAGCAGTGTAGAAGTGTTCCCTTTTCTCCATATCTATGCCAATATCTCTGGTTTTGGGATTTTGTGATGTTGGCTAATCTTACTGGAGTTAGATGATATCTCAAAGTAGTTCCTTCTTATTTTTGAGACAAAGTCTCACTCTGTGTTCCAAGTAGAGTGCCATGGTGTCATAGCACACAGCAACCTCAAACTCTTGGGCTCAAGAGATTCCCTTGTCTCAGCCTCCCCAGTAGCTGGGACTATAGGCTCCTGTCACATCACCTGGCTAGTTTTTCTATTTTTAGTAGAGACAGGGTCTTATTCCTGCTCAGGAGATCCACCTGCCTCAATTTCCCAGAATGCTAGGATTATAGGCCTGAACCACCACACTTGGCCACATTTTAGTTTTTAAACAATACTTGAGCCCATATTGGATTGTGAACCTCCTGCAATAACTGTGTTCCAGCCTTCTCTAGTTTGAGAACCTGTGCTCTACAATGTAATGCCACTGGTGGGGGCTAATCTTTGGAGCCAGCAAAGAAGGAGTCTTTGAATTTTGAGTCTTCCTTGAAAAGGTTTTTAGTTTTTTTCAATTCAGTCCTGGAAGTAGCTGGTTGGGATGGTGGAGAATAAGGGGTGAGATGGTGCAAGAATTGAAATCACTATTTTATCTGCTTAACAGATTGCATACCTAGAATATGAAAGAGATACAGTTGAACAATTACAAAGGATAAGATAAAATTTAATTTATAAGCTAAACTATATAGACTGTGCTGCCTGTCTGAATAGTGGACTATTATCTCAGTAAGTTGAAAATAAGTTCTTCCTTGTTTCTGGTGGTTTTCTCTCTAGCTGTGAATTGAAAGCTTACTGTGTGCCACGCATCATACTCACTAAACACTTTTCATGACTTACCTTGTTTAGTCTTACAGCAATCCTATGAATTAGGTACTATTATTATTTTTAGGTTGTATGTAAAAAACTGATGCTTAGAGAAGTTCAACTCAAGATTGAATATTAAGGAAATGACAGAGCTGGGGTTTGAACTAGGATGTCTCAGTCTAAGCCTTTTGGGCTTAGCTACAAAGCTGAAGTGCTTCCCACTTTTCCCTTCCTGCAAGAGGTAAGCACTTTTCTTCTTGTACACAGTCAACACAACATAGAATACTTCCATCTCTGGAAGTAGACAAAATATGTTTCTTATTATAAATCAAAATACCACACCTTCTATCCTTCCTGTTCATTATTTCTCATTCATTTTCATACTGTTTACTCTCTAATTTAAAAAAAAATGCCTGTAACTTCTCATCTCTCCTTGTACACCAAGCAATTCTCCATTGCACACCAACTGGGTGTCCTGTAATTCACTTCAATCCTGACACTGTCGACCTAGAGATAGCATCAGATCCTGCGGGTTAAAAGCTTGCTCCAATAAGACTGCTCCCACTTCAGATGCAATACCAATCCCCAGGCTGTGACCTGTGCTCCTGACCAACTGGCTATAAATCGTGGGTTCCTAGGACTTTCTCTTTGGGTTCCATTAATTTGCTAGAAGGCTTACAGACTCCGAGAAACACTTTACTTACATTTACTCATTTACTGTAAAGGATTCAGATGGACACCAGATGGAAGAGATGCATAGGGCAAGGTACGTGGGAAGGGCATGGAGCTCCCACGCCTCCTCTGGGAGCTCCGCCCTCCAGGAACCTCTTGTGTTCAGCGGGCAGGAAGCCCTCCAAACCCTATGCTTTCGTGGCTTTCATTGCAGCCTCATTGAGTAGGCTTGGTTGATCACATCATTGGCCATTGGTGATTAACTCGACCTTTAGCACCTTTTCCCTCCTCAGTTAGGGGGGTGGAGTAGAGGATGGGGGTGTTGATGGGACTGAAAGTTCCAGCCCTCTAATTACAGTTGGTTCCCCTTGCATCCACTCTCTCTCATCCGGAGACTTTCTAGAAGCCCCTGGCCAGGAGTCCTCTCACTAGCATAGGAGAAGACACTTCACGCTTCAAAGATTCCAAGAGTTTAAGGAGCTGTGTGCTGGAAATCTGGGTGACCAAGACCTAATATGTTTCTTATTATAAATCATAATACCACACCTTCTGTCCTTCCTGGTCATTATTTCTGGTTAATTTTCATACTGCTTACTCTCTAATTAAAAAAAATGCCTGTAACTTCTCATTACTAGAATAGGGTATAATCCTTTTATGTCGGCCTCAGTGGGCCTGTCCAGCCTAGGCCGTTGTTATTCTCACTATTTCCTATAGCCAGATTGTTCTTGGGGTTTCCCAAGAACAGGCTTATTTCTCTACACTGTGGGTTTATGTTGTTTCCCCAGCCTAGAAAACCATCTGTTACTATCTTTAGTTACAATTCAACAAACGTTTATTGCAAGGTACAGTTAGGCAAAGAAGATATGGTCCCTTTAGAAACCTCCAGAAATGATCAGCCATGGTCCCTGCAGGGGTTCACAGCAATGATACCATTCATCCTTCCAGGCTGAGTTAAAACTTAACTTCTCCACTAAAGCCTTTGATGACCACATTTAATGTGAGCTGTCTTTGCCTGTGTCCCTGAGCGCATTTAAACACATATGGTCTTGATTTGCTAGTTAACCTTTCAAGTACTATGTATATTATCCCAACTAGAACGTTACCACTCAAGTAGTGTTTTTATTGTCAATTATATCCAATTAAAAGCAGGATGGCATATTTTATGGGATCTCAAGTAAATTTGTGTCATATGTCTGACCAACATTAAAAAAGAAAAAAGACTCTGTAATTTCTAATGTCAGGAAATACTTTCAAACCTGACTAGACTGTTAATTAACTTAGGGATTTAAAAAAAAAAAAATCTCTATTTTCTCCAAATGTTTTGCATCCCACAAGATGGAAAAAGACACCGAATCTTAAGAACCATGTAAGCTAGTACAGGGAGGAAATGACACAGTTCAGGTATTTTTCCATTTAACAAGTCACCCAGTGGAACCGTGACTACCATGAAGGAGAAAGGGTTGACTGAGATTCCTCACCCTGTTAACACACTCAGAGTGCGTTGGAGCACTTTCCAGAAAGGTCAGCCTTCAGAAGAGGGTCAGCTTCAAGAGTAGCAGGGACAGAGCACAAGCCAGGCCACTGTGTCTTCAGGTGTACATCCCTGGACATCTCCCTCTGATCCCCGTCCTGCCCCCGGCAGCCACACTTCATATCTCTGTTAGGCAGGCCACTAACTGAGAGGTGGCGCCGTTCTGTTGTCCTCCGTTTTTGTACCTATAAGATGAAGGGGTGAATGAATTTAAAGTTCACTCTCTTGCTTATTTTTTAATTATTCTGGTTGTTAAAAAATAACTTCTATGATTCGTGTCTCCCCATGGGGAGTATAAAACAAAGCATGCTTGCTGTATTATAATTTCACAAGCTCCTGTGCACGGCGGAATAGTGGCATAGTTCATTCCCTTTTCAACAAATTTTGGGAACTTTTCCCCTTAGATTAAGTTCTGCTGAAATAACAACTTTGCTTCTCTTATTATCTTTTTTACTTTTTACTTTTTACTGATCTGTGGGCACAAGGTTCCATTGAAATGGCTTAGCCTCCTAAAACTTTCCTTCCCAAACTCCACATTACAAGCTGAGCTCCCTGTCCACACTCAGAACTCCTCTCTTCACCCAGCTGGTGGCTGAAAAATCATAATGATCTCTATCCTTTGAGTAACCACTGTATTCTGTATGCTGTGAGCCTTTATAAATATTATCTCTGAGCCCTATAATAGTATTGCAAGCATTATTATTCTCATTTTTCAGACAAGAATGTTGAAACCTACATTTGGGAGACTCAGAGTGAACTAGTGAATAGCTGAGCTGGTGGCTTTGAACTTGAGACTGAAGTTGCTAATCTTTCCAGAAGCAAAGTTAGAGGACAGCAAGAAGAAGCCTTGCTTTCTCTGAATGCCTTCTCTACAAATGGTGCCTTCTAAATAACTTTGTTGCCACAGTGGAAAGTCAATAGCATGACTGTGAAAGCAAAGTCATGAATGCACAGGTCCTGTAATTCAAAGGCACCTTGTCTGAGAACCGACCTTCAAATTAGCAACATAGGTCACAGATCCCCTTTCTCTGCCTCTAAGCTTGTATCTGATAGATTTTACATACCAGGTGCACCATTTTCCATTACACCAACTGGGTAATTCACAGGTGGCCATTGTGAATGGAGAAACTTATTCCTCGTGCCTGTGGCTTTGTGCTGGAGGATCGACCTGTACTGTGTGTCATAGCCTAGACCAAGAATAGCTATTCCTCACGCAACCCTGTGGCAAATCTTCTTATACAGTGGAATAAACTTTCCTAATGCAAAGAGAGCACCTAACTAACTTCTATATACTGTGTTCAGGTTTTGCAAATTAGATCTCTTTAAAGGGGGGCCCATCTTTGTTCTAACTAACACATGTCCTCAAGCTTCCATACATATACAAAGCTTTGATACATGTACCCAAAGTCCCATGTATCAAGCTTTGTATGTCTGGCTTTAAATCTCTCCGACCTGGACTGACCCTGGGAAGGTCCCATCAGGGCTGCTAGTATCCAGCAGGTGAGAAGTTGTATCTTGAGGAGGACGTGGGGGCTGAGCCAGGGAGAGCCTCTCTTGCAGTTGTGGCTATAGCTGTGACTCATCTGTGACTTGGCCAGCTACCGAAGCTACTGTAAAGCTTCACTGTGTGGAAAAACTGCTAATGATCCCATATTCTTTATTGGCCAAGAGGGAGGTTTAAGTCTTGCTGAGCTGATCCCTTCTTCCTTCATGGAGATCCCATCTCTGAGGCTTTCCTCCTTTCCTGTATCTATTTTGGCATCTCATTCCCATTCTGGGGATTATCAAGGAGAAGGACAGCTTGGTGGAGAGCCCCCTTCTTGTTGAAGTTGTTAGGGAGTTGAGAGAAATTGCGGAGGGAGAAAGCAGAGAGCCCTCACTTTTAGGTTGGCCTGGCCTCTAACTTGGTCTATGAGCTTATAGAAGCCATATCACCTTTTTGGGCTTAAAATTCAGATCTTCTATAACCCTGACATGGTATGATTTTATTTTACTTGCCTTCTCTTGTTTTTTTTGTTGTTGTTGTTGTTTGTTTGTTTGTTTTGGAGACAGAGTCTTATTTTCTACCCTGCATGGAGAGCCATGGTGTCCTAGCTCACAGCAACCTCAAACTCTTGGGCTCAAGAGTTTCTCTTGGCTCAACCTCCCAAGTAACTGGGACTACAGGTGCCCACCATAATGCCTGGCTAGTTTTTCTATTTTTAGTAGAGATGGGATCTCACTCTTGCTCAGGCTAGTCTTGAACTCTGAGCTCAAGCAATCCACCTGCCTCGGCTTCCCAGAGCACTAGGATTACAGGTGTGAGCCACCAC